>MU226129.1:777877-788813 GCA_018584345.1 Thuja plicata
GGGAGAGAGAGAGAGAGAGAGAGAGAGAGAGAGAGAGAGAGAGAGAGAGAGTAATTAGGGGAGAGATGAGATGGAGATGGTCCTAGGTGCCTTGAGTGGTCCTAAGGGGTTATCATATGTATTAATAGCTCATGGGATATATTAATGGGTCATAGGATACATTAATTGGTCCTAAGGGATCCTAACCTACATTAATGGGTGTGAATGTGTCCTAGAAGACATTGATGGGTCAAAATGCATCCTAGGATACATTAAGGACTCCTAGGATGTATTAAGGGGTCTTAGGTGGCTTATGTAGTCCAAAGGGGTCCTAGGATGTCTTAAGGTGTCCTAGGTGTCCTGAGTGGTCCTAAGAGGTCCTAGGATACATAATTACATTAATTTGTCCTAGGATGTATTAAGGGGTACTAAGTGTCTTAACTAGTCCTAAGGGGTCGTACGATAAAATAATGGTTCCTAGGATGTCGTAAGGTCTCTTGATTGCCTTAAGGGGTGTCTGTATGTATTAATAGGTCCTAGGATACATTGATGGGTCCTAAGTGGTCCTAGGGTACATTAATGGGAATTGGGATACATTCATGGGTATGTGGGCATCCTATGATACATTAATGGGTCTTGGGGGTCCTAGGTGTCTTAAGAGGTCCTAAGATATATTAATGGGTCCTAGAATGTCTTACGGGGTCCTAGGTTTCATAAGTCACCCTAAGGGGTCTTAGGATGTCTTAAGGAGTCATATGTTTCTTAATTGGTCATAAGGGGTCCTAAGATACATTAATGGGTCCTAGGATATCATAAGGGGTCCCATATGTATTAAGGTGTCGTAAGGTCTCCTAGTGCATGTATTAATGTCTCCTAGGATACATCAATAGGTTTTGGGACACATTAATGAGCTCTAAAGGGTCCTAGGATAAATTAATGGTTCATAGGAGTCTTAAGGGGTGCTAAGGGTCCTAAGTGTATTAAGAGGTCCTATGGGGTCCTAGGATACACTAATGGGTCCTACAATGTCTTAAGTGTTCCTAAAGGGGCCTAAGATAGATTAGTGGGTCCTAGAATGTCTTAAGATGTCATATATGTCTTAAGGGATACTAAGGTCTCCTCGTACATGTATTAATGTGTCCTAGGATACATTAATGAGTCCTAAGGGGTCCTAGGATATATTAATGGGTTGTAAGAGTGTTAAGGGGTGCTAAGGGGTCCTAGGTGTCTTAAGAGATCCCAAGGGGTCCTAGGATACACTAATGGGTCCTAGGATGTCTTAAGGGGCTCTAGGTGTCATAGTTGGTCCTAAGAGGTAATGAGTCTTAGGATGTTGTAAGGTGTCCTAAGTGTTAAGAATTAGGGGGGAGAGATGGAGATATAGAGAATAAATATGAGATAAGAGAGAGATAGAGTTGATGGAGATGGTGAGAGAGGGGAAGGGATGGGATGGTGAGAGGAGGAGGGAGAGGAGAGTGAGGAGGAGGACAATTATGGGGAGAGATATGTGAGAGACAGAGTGAGAGAAGGCGGAGAGGGTGAGAGATATGAGGTAGTGATATAGGGTAATTAGGGGGGAAGATATGGTGAGAGAGAGAGAGAGGTTTTAGCTTGGGAATATCCATTGCTCCTTGTTATTTGTAAAGCCTTGTTACAACTTAAAAATATGTAGTGATGGGTTTTAGCTTGGGAATGTCCACTACTCCTTTAGCACATTACTCATAAATAACTCAAGTTCACCAGTATTTACAAGTGGGTGAGGTTTTTTCAGTATTTCCACCTCTATCAAAGCATTTTCCAAATTTTAAAACTTCATCACCAACTATATATGGTGACCTAGCTTTCCTAGTTGGCAGACCATACAATTTGAAGTAATATATATACACATGTATTTTACACACACATATATGTGTGTGTGTATATATGTGTGTGTGTATATGTATGTATGTATATATATAGATGAACTATAACTGATTGAATTTTTGAATATGATAAGTTGATGATCACTGAGCTGCAAAAATGAATGCAAGACATTAAATTAGTTAATGTATTGTATTTTCATTAATGTAAGCTTGATATGGTATGATTGTTCATACACATTCAGTCATAACCATAAAGAACTAAAGAGACAAAGTTTATGTTATCGGTAAAACATAAAAAATTTGTATACACCAAGTGATAGTGAACACTGACAGATAGTGTAAACTAAGCACAATAGTAACTAAGCAAGCGTTACCGAGAAAGTGTCACCAAGAAGTTCACACTATATACCAAGCATGCAGTAAACTGGAGTTGTTACCAAGCTAACTAGAGTTGATGACCGAGAAGAACTGAAGCTCAAGAATGACAAAACTACTTAGCTGGCAGAGCTATATTTAGAGATTGACTGATTGATTTCTTTATTCTTAAAGATTAGTTAAACTAAAGCATGGAAGAGATTTAAATCATAGTTATCAAGGAGAGATCTACAAAATAAAACTAAAAGCAGAGCTTTACGAGATAAAGCAAGCATGGCGAGTTTTACAGATCAAGAAGTGATCTACGACAAAAACAAAAAGATTGAGCGGCTAATCATGTCTATATAAAGAGACAAGGAATTCATTATGAAAAAAGAGGAATGCTGAATATATTCTGGTAAAAATTGAAATCTTCATGTAGATATGATCATACAGGTTGAAAGACAGAGCCAAGGAATTCTGCAGACAATCAAGCAATAGAGGACATAGCATCCACTGAGAAAAAGGAAGAAAGAATAAAAGAAAAGGAACTATAGTAAACATTGATCAGAGAGGTATTATTGGACTAACAATATATCTGAATATATACAAGTTAAAGTTTTATTAATGGATAGATCATTTACTATATTAGTTTAACCATTGATTCAGAAAATCTCTTAACCGAGTGGGATTTAACAGTCCTTAATGTATTGAGATACTCAATAGTATCAAAAGGTTTTCTTGTTGAAATCATAGTGAGTGCTAAGTCAAAAGACAAACTGTTAGTTTTAAATCCTCTAACAATGTTGCACTTAACAATATGTTTGTAACCTTTAACAAGGTTGGTTCTTCATCGAGCTCACTTTAGAAGAGTGAAAAATTTGGGTTACCAGTGATGGGGAGCTCCTCTCCTAGATCCTTCTAGCTCTCTCTAAGACCTTCTCTTGTTCTTTCTTAGGGTCTCTTTCTCTACCCCAACTAGATGATTCTCTCCTAATCCCCTCACTCACTAGGAGCTCTCCACCAACTTCAAACTATTCTCTAACCTCTCCTCCATAGCTTTCTTGCATCCATGGCTTCTCTAACCTCCTACCACTCCAATGGTGTCAACTTCTTAAGAATTTATTTCCCAACTCTCCTTAGGTCTAAACCAACCCCTATGGATTCAATTTTTTAGATCCTTCACCTATTTTGCAATCGGGTTCCAAAATCAAGTCTTTTAGGCCTTGTAGCCTTTTTAGGCCTATGAGCCCACCTAATCACTAAAAAGGTGATTTTCCTCCTAAAATATCTTTAACAACCCTAGAAAAAAATTACATATTAGTTTTGGGTTTTTCCTCCCCTTCAAGATTTTCTAGGTCTCTGACTCCTATCTTGTCTGTACAATGAACTTTTACAAACCCCTAAAAACAAGGGTTTCTAGGGCATGTTGGCTGGTGTAGTTTATTGATCTTCTTCCACTGATCTAATGAGCCCCTCTGAACTCCTCCTTCCATAAAAAGGTTTGCACCTCATGCCCCTACACTCCACTATCACTAATTGGCACATACCAATCAACTTGCAACCTCAATTGTTGCTGCACTACTTAATCACCCTAGCTAGAATAGCTAGTACTCACCTAGGGCTTGATTATTTTCAAGCTTCCCCTGCAGACACACACACTCCACAAGCCATATTTAAAAATTATATAGAAGGCTCTTATGTATTCCAAGTGATCATGGATTTTGAACCACGAGAACACCAAAGAAAGTCATTCCTTACATGACTAGACCAAAACTGGCCAGTGAACTCACAAAATGCAAGAAATTAAATAAAAATTAACCACAAAGAAAAATCCACTAAACTAATGCCATAAAGACCTTAGTAATTAAATTTTAGACACTATCCATGCTTTCATTCAATCCAATAAAATGATGGATAATGGTTATGTAGCTAAATTACACTGCAAATTGGTTCATTGCAAACACCAGTCCATACAATCTCAAATATAACTATCAGATTAGGGTTGAAATAAACTTATATACTTCCATCTCACCTATCTAGACCCTCTGGTTAGGATTTGGGCATCATAAGAGTTGATTCCTAAAATCTAGGAAATGTTGTCATGACAACTTTTAAAAGTTGTCATGACAACTTTGACAACTTTTGTCAAAATGTCACTTTCTCAACTCTAAGGGTCCTAATTGGTTCCAAACCTTACCAATTGAATTGAAATGAATTAATAACATTAAAAACTTAAATATTTCCACTTTGGGAATTTGGTCAACCCTTTGACTTTTGAGTTGACTTTCAGCTTCTAGACCCCTAAAATCAACTAGACCCAACAACATACAAACCCTAATATTTTCTAACTCTAATCACACCTCAAAACACACTAGGGACTTTAAAGATTATTCCTTATTCATGGATGGTTGGCCAAACCAACCTACAAGCCAAAATATCTAAAGATCTACCTAAAGACCTTAGGGTGCTCCTGCACCATCCTCCTCCTGCAACGAGAAAGTTAAGTTACCTATGGTGTCAGGAGCTCCTCACTAATTCCATGTTTCTTGAAGTCACTCTGAACTATCCAAGTGGCTTCGTACTCTAGTTGCTTTCTCCACTTCACTAGGTGCTCCTTATAGACTTTGTATCTTGTCTTCTTCTTCACCCTTAAATCCAATATATTTTCCACTTGTGGCTTGACTTGTTCCAGAGTCTTGAACTCTCCCATGTCCTTATGCACCTATGTACTGTATTGCAACTCATCCATATATGGCCCCTTATACTTGGTCAAATCCTTCACATTTAAGATTTGAGAGATTGACATGTCCTTGGGCAACTCTGCCTTATAATCATTAGGCCCATAATTAGCCAATATCTTGCAAGGTCCAATTATTTTCATTTGTATCTTACTAGGTATCCCATTTTGTATTCTTGCCTTATTCAGGAAAACCATTACTAACTCTCCCACTTCAAATTGCAAATATCCCCTTCCCTCATCTTTTTTTGCCTTCAACTTTTGATTGGCCTCCATTAAGGTCTTTTGCACTTGTTCATGAAATTCCTTCATTGATTGTGCAAAGTCATCAGCATGCCCACTAACTCCCTCATATCCTTTGAGGTCTCTAAGCTCCATCACACCCCTTGGATGTGCCCCATACACATTCTCAAATGGAATTTTTCCTGTAGTCCTATTTGTGCTATCATTATAGGCAAATTCTGCCTATGGAATAACTTTCTCCTATCCTTGTCCATATTCCTTTGTTAGACATCTAAGAAAGTTCCCAATAACTATATTGATTACTTCAGTCTGTCCATCTATTTGAGGGTGATAGGTAGATCCATGAGGTAAGTTTGTGCCTAGTCTCTTCCTTAGGGTCTTCCAAAAGTGACCCATGAACTTCAAATCCCTATCTACAATGATGCTCATTGATAGGCGATGAATCCTCACTATTTACTTGAAGAACAAGTAGGCATTATGGCTAGCATCATGTGTTTTTTTGCATGGTATGAAGTGAATCATTTTACTAAACATGTCTACCACTACAAACACACTTTCTAACCCAGTTGGAGTCCTAGGTAACCCCACTATGAAGTCCATACTTATGCACTCCCAAGGTCTACTTGGGATGGGTAATGGCTGGTAAAGTCTTGCATTTGATAAAGTCCCTTTAGTCTTCTAACATATGCCACACTGCTCCACATATCTTCTCACTTCCTTCTACATTTTTGGCCACCAATAGAGCCTTTCCACTAAGTCCAATGTCTTATTTAGTCCAAAATGTCCACTTAGACTCCCATTATGTTTCTCCTAAATTAGGTTCTCCCTCATTGAGCCTTTTGGAACACAAAGTTGATTTCCTTTGAATAGAAACCCATTCAGTAATTTATACTCTGCAAACTCACTATGAAAGTGGTTCTCAAAATCTTTGCACACTTTGTAAATCTCTGAGAAATCTGAATCTCCCTCATATAGGTCCTTAAAACCTTCAACTCGTATACTTTGCAACTGAATCTCTTAGATGGTGAGTAGTCTCCTACTAAGGGCATCTACAAATTTGTTTTTCACCCCCCTCTTATGTTTAACAGTGAAGGTATATGACTGTAGGAACTCCATCCATTTTATGTGCCTCAAGCTAAGCTTGTCTTGAGTGTTTATGTAACTCAATGCTTGGTTATCTGTAAAGACAAAAAACTCTTTAGGAAATAGATAATGCCTCCAGTTATTTAAGGCCTGGAAAAGAGCATATATCTCCAATTCATAGGAAGAGTACCTAGACTTAGCCTCATTTAGTCTTTCACAGAAAAAGGCCACAGGCCTGCCTTCTTGGCTTAGGACAGCTCCTACTGCAATGTTGCTTGCATCACACTCAACAATGAATGGTTTGTAAAAACTAGGCAACAATAATATAGGCTAAGTAGCCACTTCCTTCTTCAACCTCTCAAACCCCTCATTAGCTGCCTTGGTCCACACAAATTTTTTTCCAATCCTCCTTTAATAGTTTCTAGGACTGGAGCACAAATCTCATTGAATCTCCTAATGAACTTCCTATAGAATTGGGCTAACCCATGGAAGCTCCTAACTTTTGTCTCTGTCTTAGGAGTAGGCCAATTCAAGATAGCCTCTACTTTCTCTTTATCCATTTTAAAGTCACCCTTGGAAACTACAAAGCCAAGGTAGACTAATTCTTCCTTCATGAACTCACTCTTCTCAAGGTTTATGGTGAGTTTATCCTCATACAACTTCTTCAATACTAACTCCAAGTGTTTCATATGATCCTCTTTGGTTTTACTGAATATGAGGATGTCATCTAAATAGACAACTACAAAAAATTCTATATAGTCCTTCAAGACTTCATTCATCACCCTCATAAAGGTGCTTGGTGCATTGGTAAGCCCAAAGGGCATAACTAACCATTCATACAACCCCTCTATAGTCTTAAATGCAAACTTCCACTCATCACCTTCTTTCATTCTAATTTGATAGTACCCACTCTTCAAGTCAATTTGAGAGAAGTACTTAGCACCCCCAAGAAATCCATCAAGTCTTCTATTATAGGAATTGGAAATCTATACCTGATAGTTATCCTATTTATTTCCCTAGAATTAGTACACATCCTCCACTTACCTCCCTTCTTACGAGCCAACACCACTGGGATAGCACAAGGGCTGATGCTTTTCCTAATCAATCCTTGATCCAACAACTCTTGCACCTGCCTAGCTATCTCCTTGTTTTGCTCTGGTGTCATCTTGTATGCAACTTTGTTTGGAAAGGATGCTCTTGGTATGAAGTCAATTTGATGAATTATCTCCCTCTTTGGTGGTAGTGAAGCTGGTGTACCCTCAGAAATTATATCCTTGAACTGATCCAACAATTCTCTCACCTCTTTTGGCATAGGTACTTGCTTATGAATCTCCTCCTCCTTTGGCTTTAACAAGATTGCATAGCCAGCTTCTTCATCTTTCATATCCCTTAGGAATTATTTTCCATTCATCAACATGGCACTGGATTATGCCTTCTCCACTATGTCCTCTTCTATCAAAGACTATATTTTGAAAGTTACCCCATTTTTCTTGAAGGAGTACTTGTTATCTTTCCCATTATGGACAGCTTCTCCGTCATACTACCATGGTCTTCCAGGCAACAGATGGCAAGAATCCATTGGCAACACATCACATAGTATCCTATCTTAATACTTTCCAATGGCAAATTACACACACACTTGTTCATTCACCAAGATGTTTTGACCCATATTCAACCATGTAACTTTATAGGGACACACATGTGGGTTTTCGGTGAGCTTCAACTTCTCTACTACCTCCTTAGATATGACATTATCTGTTGACCTTGAATCAATGATCACCTTGCACACTTTCCCCAATATCTTGCACTTCACTCTGAAAAAAGAACCCTCCTCTACTTGTGCTCATCTTTGGTGGGTGTCTTGATTAGGATTCTTCTCAACATAAGGTGTTCTCCTTTCTCTAAATCTGACTCACCTATGATTTTTTAGAGCAATCTTCTTCTTGGACATAATCTATCTTCTTCTCCCCTTGTGAGGATGTTGGTTTATCTAGACACCTATATGCAGGATGCCCCATCTGTCCACAATTGTAACATTTCATGGAAGAAAAGTGATAGCTTCTCCCAAAACTTCCTGATCTTCCTCTGCCACTATTGTAAGAACTTATTCCTTTGTTATTGTATCCACCCCTACTTCTTGTTTCTTGTCCTTTATTTGAATATCTGGAGTCACTTTGTCCTCTACTGTCACTGCCTCTTCCACTTGAACCTCCTCTATGGCCACCCCTATTATCTCTACCCCTTCCTCTACATTTAGAGCTAGAATCCTGCCTCTTCTTATGTAGTTGAATATCATAGTCTTCTAGAAGGTAATTCTCCTTCACCTTTGCAACCATTTTCTTCTAATTTGATATGGTCTTCTTTCCCTATTTCTCTCTTTCTTCCTACAAGAAGTTCCACCATGTGAGTGCTTGACCTCTTAGCCTTGATTTGGCTATCTTTAACTTTTTTGCTTTTGTAATCCCATCACACTCAAAGTGATTCTCCATCCCTTCAAGCCATTCCATAACCATTACAGTGTCCATCTTACTAGAGAAAACTGGTATTCCTTCTAAATCCTTCCCACTCAATACCTTGAGTTCTTTGAGGAATGGTTCCTCATGTAGAAGAGGATCATGATCTGGTTCTACTTCCTCTTCTACTGGTTTCTTTCCTTTATCTATCCCTTCATGCATTTCTTCTCTCAACTTACTAGCAGTCTCTACCACTTCTGCCATCTTGATCTTCATTTCCTCCATTGCTTCTTCAAGAAGCCTATTATTGATTTTTTTCTCTGACAAATCCTTGGCCAACTCTGTGTTGGTCACCATGATGTTCTCACCTATGGATTCCCTCGACTCTGACATGGACTAATTCACTCCCAAGCCTTTCAATGGCTCTTAGACCAATTTGATGGGGAGCTCCTCTCCTAAATCCTTATAGCTCTCTCTAAGAGTTTATCTTGGTCTTCCTTAGGGTCTCTTTCTCTACCCCAACTAGAGTATTCTTTCCTAATCCCCTAACTCACTAGGAGCTATCCACCAGCTTCAAACTATTCTCTAACCTATCCTCCATAGCTTTCTTGCATCCATGGCTTCTCTAACCTCCTGCCACTCCAATGGTGTCAACTTATTAAGGATTGGTTTCCCAAATATCCTTAGGTCTAAACCAACCCCTATGGATTTAATTTTGTAGATCCTTCACCTATTTTCCAATCAGGTTCCAAAATCAAGTCTTTTAGGCCTTGTAGCCTTTTTAGGCCTATTAACCCTCCTAATCACTGAAAAGGTGATTTTCCTCCTAAAAACCCTTAACAACGCTAGAAAGAAATTACATATTATTTGTGGGTTTTTCCTCCCCTTCAAGATTTTATAGGTCTCTGACTCCTATCTTGTCCGTACAATGGACTTTTACTAAACCCCTAAAAATAAGGGTTTCTAGGGCATGATGGCTGGTTTGGTTTCTTGATCTTCTTCCACTGGTCTAATGAGCCCCTCTGAACTCCTCCTTCCATAAAAAGGCCTGAACATCATACCCCTACACTCCACTATCACTGATTGGCACATACCAATCAACTTGCAACCTCTATTGTTGCTACACTACTCAGTCACCCTAGCCAGAATAGCTAGTACTCACCTAGGGCCTGATTATTTTAAAGCTTCCCCTACACACAAACACTCCACAAGCCATATTTAAAAAGTATATACAAGGCTATGATGGATTCCAAGTTTTCATGGATTTTGAACCACGGGAACACCAAAGAAAGCCATTCCTTACATGACAGGACCAAAACTGACTAGTGAACTCACAGAATGCAAGAAAGTAAATAAAACTTAACCAGAAAGAAAAATCCACTAAAATAATGCCACAAAGACCTTATGAATTACATTTAGACACTATCCATGGTTTTATTTAATCCATTCAATCCAATAAATTGATGAATGATGGTTCTATAGCTTAATTACACTGCAAATTGGTTCATTGCAAACACCAGTCCATACAATCTCAAATCTAACTGTCAGATTAGGGTTGAAATAACCTAATATACATCCATCTCACCTATCTAGACCCTTTGTTTGGGATTTGGGCATCATAAGAGCCAATTCCTGAAATCTAGGAAATGTTGTCATGACAACTTTTAAAAGTTGTCATGACAACTTTTGTCAAAATGTCACTTTCTCAACTTTGAGGGTCCTAATTGATTCCAAACCTTACCAATTGACCTGAAATGACTTAATAACACTAAAAACTTAAAAATATTCCCACTTTGGAACTTTGGTCAACCATTTGACTTTTGAGTTGACTTCTAGGTTCTAGACCCCTAGAATCAACTAGACCCAACAACATACAAACCCTAATATTTCCTAACTCTAATCACACCTCAAAATAGACTAGGGAATTTATAGATTATTCCTTATTCATGGATGGTTTTACAAACCAACCTACAAGCCAAAATTTCTAAATATCTACCTAAAGACCTTAGGGTGCTCCTGCACCAGTTGGTAAACACTAAGTTTATTTACTTTTATTCGGTAAAGTCTAGAAAAGATAAACAATATATCTTAACGAGCAGGTTATATTTGATAAATCTATTTAAGTCATACATATTGATGGACTAAAAGAGAACTAGAGGGTATTATATTAGAATATAATTTTTGGTTGGATTTTTAGAATTATTCTAAGGCCACTGATTTAC
>MU226129.1:788828-803691 GCA_018584345.1 Thuja plicata
CCCCCCCCCCCCCCCCCCCCTCTCAGTTATTCTAACAATTGGTATTAGAGCTTTGGTGCTTGGAAGAAAAAGTTTAAAGAATTAAGCTAAAGATGACAAGATGAGTAAAAGGGATGTGCCTAAGTTGAAAAAGGACAACTTTGCAACATGGAAAAGAAGGATAAGACTTCATCTATCAAGTATTGGAAATGGTGTTACACAATACTTGGATACTGAATATGTTGTACCTACTAGACCTCTAACTATTGATCAATTGAGAGAGAAACATGAACACAATTCAAAGATGATATAACTTGCTTCTTCACTATCCGATGTTGAATTTGAAGATGTGAAATCACGCACCTTTGCAAAGAAAATGTGGGACAAACTCAAGCTAGTACATGGAGGAGGCACCAATGTGCTGAGAGATAAAGATGAAAGCCTAAGAGGAAAGTTTGATGACCTGAGAATGAAAGGAGAGAAGATCACTCAGTATAGTAGCAAGTTCAATGAAGTCGTTAATGCTATCCATGGAGTAGGAGGAGTACTTGAGGAAGAAAAAGTGGTAAGTGAAATTCTGAGAACCTTACTGACTATTTATGCAATTAGAGTATCTGTAATTCAAGAAATGAGAGCAGTATTAAATACCAATGTTACTCTTGATAGTTTGATTGGTAGACTTATTTCATTTGAGATGAACAACTATGACAATAGTGTCTTACCTACTATTGAGTCTGCATTCAAATATTCTTTGAAAATAAGAAAATATAGTAACAAACACACTATGAGAAATGATAGTGAGAGTGATAGTGATGAACAAGAACTTGATGAACTTGAAGCACTAATGGATAGAATATTACATAGAGGTAAAGGAAGATACAAAGGTAAATTACCATTGGTCTATTTTAATTGCAAAGAAATTGGAAATTTTCCTACTAGATGCCCTAACAAGAGAAAGGATGAAAGAAACAATGATAGATCTTATGAAAAGAAGTATGAAAACAGTGATGACCAAGACTATAGAAGAAACTAACACTCTGACAGAAGAGATAACCAAGATTACAAGGACAAAGGAAAGAAGGCTTGTTACCTGGTTGAGAACAGAGCTGAAAATTATGACACTGATTCTGATGAAGATGTTGAGGTAGTATTGGATGCTATGAAGGATGACTAGATGAAGAATAAATGTATGTTGAAACATCACTCATATATAAATTTAGCAAAAATGATGTTTGGATTATTGATAATGGATGTACTCATCACATGACTGGAGATAAAGAAAAGTTTGAAACTTTTGAATATTATAATGGTGGATTAGTTAGGATGGGTAATGACTCACCTTTCCCAGTTAAAGGAAAATGTACCATCATGTTGAATCATCTGATCAGATGTGAAAATGCATATTGGATGAAAGGACTTAACTATAATTTATTGAGTGTTTTACAGCTAAACAACACAGGACATCGATTTGCATTCGAGAACAAAAAGGGAATGATCTATAATGAAAAAGGAAAGTTGATTGGTACTGGTGAATAAAAAAAAGGTAATCTTTTCTATCTTGATGATATTGAGACCACTGAGCTTTGACAACATGGTTAAGATAAGTAAGAAAATAAAATTAAGAGGCTTACCGAGTATTTCAAAGCCCGACTATGTTATGTGCAAGAATTGTCAAATAGGAAAAATGACAAAGTATAGTTTCAACATAAAAACCTACGCATCTAATTCTATTCTGGAGTTAGTCCATACTGACTTATGTGGACCAATGAGAATGAAGAGCTATTATGGTTATAGATACTTTATTCCATTTGTTGATGACTATTCTAGGATGATGACTGTAATGTTCTTAAAAGAGAAATCTGAAGCATTTACTATGTTCAAATATTATAAAGAAAAATTTGAAAATCAAAGTGGAAAATAACTGAAATGTTTAAGATCAGATAGAGGAGGAGAATTTATATATGATGAATTCCCTAACATTTGTAATGAGCACGGGATTACAAGATAGGTTTCTGCACCGAGAACACCACAAAAAAATGGGATTGCTAAAAGGAGGAATAGATCAATTGTTGATTGTGACAAAAGACTGATGATTGAGAAAGGCATCATGCAAACATTATGGAGAGAAGCTATAAGTAATGTTGTCTATACACTGAACTGAGTTCAATTGAAAAATACACCAATAAGACACCTTATGAGCTATAGTATGGATACACACCAAATGTGAGTTACTTTAGAATTATTTGAAGTCAATGTTATATACTGAAAGATGATAGAAATGGGAAACTTGACTCTACAAGTGAAGGAATATTTCTAGGATATTCTACTTAAAGAAAAGCTTAAAAATGTCTGAACAAATCTTTTAACAAAATCATTGAAAGTGAAAATATTAAATTGGATGAATTCGCTGAGAAAAATGATGAGGAAAGTAGAAAGGAACCAGAAGATTACAAAAAATTGTCTACATTGAGGAGCTTGACACTTTCCCCGAGCAACAGAACAATGCAACCGAGCAACAGGCTACATACACTGAGAATCAGGAAAATGCTCACAATGCTAAACCGAGTGATAATGAAGCCCAAGATGAGAATCAGAATGAAGAATAGATATCTGAACCTGTACTTGCTAAATATGTCAGAAGACACCATCCATAGGATCAAATCATTGGAGACAAAAGAGCTTTAATGAGAACAAGATGTTAGAATAATTGAGAGGGGGGGTAAATCAGTGGCCTTAAAAATAATTCCAAAAATTCAACCAAAACTTATATCTCAAATATAATACCCTCTAGTTATCTTTCAGTCCATCAAGATGTATACCTTAAATATATTTATCAAATATAACCTTCTCAGTAAGATATATTGTTTATCTTTTCTAAACTTTACCAAATAGTAGTAAATAAACTTACTATTAACCGACCAATTCAGTTTCAATAATGTGTAAAGAAAATTATCAAAGCAACAAACCATATACACATTTGACACATATATTTTAACGTGAAAACCCTGTTAAGGGAAAAACCACTTGGGACCGGTAACCCAAACTTTTCACTCTTCTGAACTGAGCTCGGTGAAGAGCCAACCCTGTTAAAGGTTACAAACACACTACTAAGTGTGACCTTGTTAGACGATTTAAAACTAACAGTTTTTATATTGACCTGTCATTCACTATGTTGTCAACAAGAAAACCTTTTGATACTCTTGAGTATCTCAATACCTTAAGGACTCTTAAATCCCACTTAGTTAAGAGATTTTTTGAATCAATCGTTAAACTAATACAGTAAATGATCTATTCAATAATACAACTTTAACTTGCAAATTTTCAGATCTATTGTTAGTCCAAATAATACCTCTCTGATCAATGTTCACTTTAGTTCCTCTATTCCCTTTTTTTTTCTACTCGGTGAATGCTCTATCCTCTGTTTCTCAATTGTCTACAGAATTCCTTGGCTCTATCCTTCAGCCTGTATGATCATATCTACATGAAGAATTCAATATTCAGCAGAATTTATTCAACATTCCTCTTTTTACGAATGAATTCCTTGTCTCTTTATATAGACATGATTAGCCATTCATTCTCTTTTTTTTTTTAGATCACTTCTTGATCCATAAAAATTTCCATGCTTGCTTTATCCCATAAAGCTCTTCTTTAGTTTTATTTTGAAGATCTCTCCTTGATAACTACAATTTAAATCTCTTCCATGCTTTAGTTTAACTGATAGTAACAAATAAAGCAATCAATCAGTCAATCTCTAAATATAGCTCTTGCCAGCTAAGTAGTTTTTATCGTTCTTGGACTTCACTTCTGCTTGGTCATCAACTCTAGTTAGCTTGGTAGCAACTTCATTTATGCTTAGTTATAACTCCAGTTTACTATGGTGCTTCGTATAAGCTGTGAACTTCTCGGTGACACTTGCTCGGTAACGCTTGCTTGGTTACTACTGTGCTCAGTTTACACTGTCCATCAGTGTGCACTGTCAGTTGGTGTTTACTGTCACTCGATGTATTCAACACTTTACATTTTACAGATAACATAAACTTTGTCTCTTTAGTTCTTCAAGGTTATGACCAATATGTGTTTAAATAATCAAACTATATCAAGTTGACATAAATGAGAATACAATACATTAACGGATTTAATTTCTTGCATTCACTTTTGCATCTAGGTGATCATCAAATTATCATCTTCAAACATTTAATCAGTTATAGTTCATCAATCTCTCCCTTTGGCTTTGATGGGAACACAATATGAAATATGCCATAACATACCAAACTTTTTTTTCTATAACCAATTCAAATAACTGAATCTCGGTAAGCTCTTCTAGCTTATATTTGATTCTTGCAGTGTGCTCTCCCTTTCTTCATTCCCTTCCATGGATAGATGTAGCAATCTTTTCTTCTAATTGTGTCTCTCCCTTTCTTGTAGAATCTCTTCTCCCTTTTCTGGATAGATATGCAATGTTAACTCTTTCTAATTATCTCCCTTTGATAGATGGTTATTTCAATGAATATATCTTTGCCTTTGGATTGTAGACGCTTTTCTCCCTGATGTATATTTCATTTAGTCTTCCTCTCCCTTTGACATTAATGCCAAAAAAAAAATTCCAACTCTGTGGTAGCCAACAATCCTTTTGTCTGGTGTGTGGTTTAGATAAGTACTTCTAGTGTACTGATATATCATTGCAGTCCATATCTCAGCTTGCATCAACATGATTGATCTTCTGATAATGTGTAGGTTGATCCAGCCTCCAAGTTAGCTTAGTGACCAGTAGACAAGGGTCTAACCCCTAGTCTATTCCTCAGGTACTCAACTGTATGTTTTGGCAATGGTTTAGTGAATATGTCTGCTAGTTGTTATTTGGATTGTACATATTCCAATATCACCTCTTTCTCTTGTACTTTTTCCCTCAAGTAATGATACTTAATAGCTATGTGCTTTGTCTTAGCATGCATTATAGGGATCTTTGAAATATTGATAGCACTTGTATTATCACAATAGATAATTACTGCTCAAGAATTTCTTCATTCATACTTTTGAATAATTGCTTGATCCATGCAATGTTAGAGAAATTTGCAGTAGCAACTACATATTCTACTTATGCAGTTGATTGAGATATATATCCTTGCTTTTTACTTATCCATGTGACAAGTCTGTCACCCATAAAGAATGCTCCTTGTATTGTGCTCTTTCTATCATCTAAGTTTCCAACCCAACCAATATCAGTGTAAAATTGCAGCTCAAATTTTCCTTCTTTATTGTACCACAAACCATAATCTTCAGTATTGTTCAGATATGTCAAAATTCTTTTAACAAAAGTCATGTTTGATTCCTTAGGATTAGCAGAGAATCTTGCAACTATACCAACTTCATGTGCTATATCTGGTCTAGTGTGTACAACATACATTGGTTTTCCAATCATAGCTCTATATAAGGTCTAATTTACCTTGGTTTCCTTGTATTCCTTTGTCAATTTGCATCTAGTTTCCATAGGTATTCCAATTGGTTTTGAGTCCTCCATCTTGAATATCTTCAAAACTTCTTTGATTTATTTGGATTATGTGATGTATATGCCTTCAGCCTATTGTAGAATCAAGTTCTCAATTCTTTTTTTATCCATAGAAGGCTTTGTGTAGTCTAAAAACCATGTTCCTCTTGTTAGGATCAATAAACCCTTCATGTGTTCAATGTATACCTCCTCTTTTAGTATTACATTCAGAAATATAGATTTGACAGCCATTTGGTATACTTTGAATCATTTGAAAGAAGCATAAGCAAGTATAATTCTTACTCCTTCTAGTCTAGAAATGGGTGCAAAGGTTTCTCCATAATCAATACCTTCTTCTTGTGCATACCCTTTGCATACTAGCCTTGCTTTGTTTCTTGTGAATTCTCCATTCTTGTTGAGTTTGTTTCTGAATATCCATTTTGTACCAATGACATTTTTGTCACTCAGTCTAGGTAGTAATGTCCATGTTTTATTATTCTCAATCTATTCAATCTCTTCATTCATTGCACTAACCCATTCTTGATTCTCAAGTGTAGTATTAATAGATTTAGGCTCAAAATCACAAATCAAACATCTAGTGTTAAGAGACTGACTTCTTGTTCTCATTCTAGCTCTTTTGTCTCCAATGATTTGGTCTTGTGGATGGTTTCATCTTACATATTTAGAAAGTATGGGTTCAGATCAATGTTCTTCATTTTGATTCTCATCTTGATCTTTATTATGATCTTTATTATCACTCAGTTCAGCATTATGAGCATTTTCCTGATTCTCAATGTGTGCAACATGTTGCTCGATTGCATTTTTCTGTCTCTCAGGCAAGGTGTCAGGCTCTTCAATGTAGAAAAATCTTTTGTAATCTTTCAGTTCCTTTCTTCTTTTGTCATCATTTTTCTCAGAAAATTCATCCACTTTAACATTTGCACTTTCAATGATTTTGTTAGAAGATTTGTTCAGACATTTATAAGCTTTTCTTTTAGTAGAATATCCTAGAAATATCCCTTCATCACCATTAGATTCAAGTTTCCCATTTCTACCATCTTTCAGTATATAACATTGACTTCCAAAAATTCTAAAGTAACTCACATTTGGTGTGTATCCATACCATAGCTCATAAGGTGTCTTATTGGTGCCTTTCTTCAATTGAACTTAGTTTAGTGTATAGATGGAAATACTTACATCTTCTCTCCAGAATGTTTGTGTGATTCCTTTTTCAATCATCAGTGTTCTAGTACAATCAACAATTGATCTATTCCTCCTTTCAGCAATCTCATTCTACTGTGGTGTTCTCAGGGCTAAAACATGTCTTGTAACCCATGCTCATTACAAAAGTTAGTTAATTCATCAAAAATAAATTCTCCTCCTCTATCTGATCTTAAACATTTCAGTTCTTTTCCACTTTGTTTTTCAACTTTAGCTTTATACCATTTGAACATCTTAAATGCTTCAAATTTCTCTTTTAAGAACATAACAATCATCATCCTAGAATAGTCATCAACAAATAGAATAAAGTATCTATCACCATAATAGCTCTTTATTCTCATTGGTCCACATAAGTCAGCATGGGCTAACTCTAGAATAGCTTTAGATGTGCAGGTTTTTCTCTTGAAACTAGACTTTGTCATTTTTCCTATTTGACAATTCTTGCACATAACATGGTTAGGCTTTGAAATACTCGGTAAGCCTCTTACTCTTCTTTTGTTACTTATTTTAACCATGTTGTCAAAGTTCACATGACATAATATTTTATTACATAACCAAATGTCTTTATTTCTAGACAATAAACAAGTGGTCTCAATATCATCAAGATAGAATAGATTACCTTTTGTTTGTTCACTAGTACCGATCAAATTTCCTTTTTCATTATAGATCATTGCCTCTTTTGTTCTCAAATGCAACTCGGTGTCCTATGTTGTTCAGCTATGAAACACTTAATAAATTATAGTTAAGTTCTTTCACCCAACATGCATTTTTACATTTGATCAGATTATTCAACATGATGGTACATTTTCCTTCAACTAGGCAAGGTGAGTAATTACCCATCCTAACTAATCCACCATTATAATATTCAAAAGTTTCAAACTTTTCTTTATCACGAGTCATGTAATGAGTACATCGAATATCAATAATTTAGACATCATTTTTGCTAACTTTAGATATGAGTGTTGTTTCAACATACATTTTTTCTTCATCTAAATCATCCTTCATAGCAACAAATACTACCTCAATATCTTCATCAGAATCAGTGTTAGAATTTTCAGCTTTGTTCTCAACTAGGTAACAAGCTTTATTTATTTTGTCCTTGTAGTCTTGGTTATCTCTTCTATCAGAGTGTAGGTTGCTTATGTAGTCTCGGTCATCACTTCTATCATACTTGTTTTCATAAGATCTGTCATTGTTTCGGGCATCTAGCAGCAAAATGTCCAATTTCTTTGTAATTAAAATAGACCAATGGTAATTTACCTTTATATCTTCCTTTACCTCTATGTATTCTCCTAGCCATTAGTGCTTCAAGTTCATCAAGTTCTTTTTCATCACTATCACTTTCACTATCATTTCTCATAGTGTGTTTGTGACTAGATTTGGTTATTTTGAGAGAAGATTTGACTGCAGACTCAATAGTTGGTAAGATGTTGTTGTCATACTTGTTCATCTCAAATGAAATAAGTCTACCAATCAAACTATCAAGAGTAACATTGTTATTTTCTACTTCTCTCACCCTAATTACATAAAGAGGTAGTAAGGTTCTCAAAATTTTACTTACAACTGTTTCTTCCTCAAGTACTCCTCCTACTCCTCAGATAAAATTAACAACTTCTTTGATTATACTACTGTACTGAGTGGTGTTCTCTCCTTCTTTCATTCTCAAGTCATCAAAATTTCCTCTTAGGCCTTCAACTTTAGCTCTTAGCACATTGGTGTCTCCTCCATGTACTAGCTTGAGTTTGTCCCACATTTTCTTTGCAAAGGTGCATGATTTTACATCTTCAAATTCAGCATCAAATACTGAAGAAGTAAGTTTTATCATCATAGAATTGTGTTCATGTTTCTATCTCAATTGATCAGTAGTCAGAGGTCCATTAGGTGAAACATATTCAATATCCAAGTGATGCACGAGCATCTTGGGTCCTTGGCAATCTCGCTCAACCAAAAAGATGTTTTCTTTTGTTCATTAGCTTGTTTAGAGGCTTCTCAGAGAAGTACTCTATTTCTCAGGCTCTATCGCTTGCTTATGCTTGTTTCGGGTTGTTACCGAGTTCATTTTCTGATGCCCGGGCATGCTTTTCCATTTTGTGTTTCTTGGGTTTGTGTCGCTCAGTCATGGTTGTTACCGAGTTCATTTCTTCTAACGCTCAGGTTTTTTTTGTTGCTTGAGGTGTTCTTTTCCCTAGTCACTCTATTGCTCGGTCAACCTTTGCCTGAGATGTTTATTTTAGAATTGGATCTGGTGGCTGACTTCTTCATTTAATTTCTGTGGCTTAATTTAATATGAGACCTCTCATTAGGATCTGTGTGGACCTAAATCTGGGCCTCTCTTATGGATTTGAGCGCCGACCTCTCTTGGTGTACTCTTGTACATATTTATTTCTATGTTCTTAGTTTTACGCAGCAGTTCTAGGAAAAATAGAAGATTAAGTATTGAATTATCTAGAAAGCAGGTCTGTGACCTCGGATGTATGAAGATCACTTTGTAATTCATTGAATTTATATGGCCCAAATAGGGAAGGCCTTACAACACGTAATGAGTTTGATCAATTAATGAAAAGGATCTCTATTGTTTCTTCTCTCACTGTGTTATTGTTTCTTTCGCATTGTGTTTTCAAGATGGTTTGGTAGTTGGGAGATCCCTTGGCTCCTTCTTCCTATCATCCTTGTGTCACCAAGTGTTGTGTAACATCATTTCCAATACCTGATAGATGAAGTCTTATCCTACTTTTCCATGATGAAAAATTTTCCTTATTCAACTTAGGCACAACCCTTTTACTCATCTTGTGATCTTTAGCTTGAGTCTTTAAAATCTTCTTCCAAGCACGAAAGCTCTGATACCAATTGTTAGAATAATTGAGAGGGGGGGGGGGGGTAAATCAGTGGCCTTAAAAAATAATTGCAAAAATTCAACTAAAATTTATATCTCAAATATAATATCCTCTAGTTATCTTTGAGTTCATCAAGATGTATGCCTTAAATAGATTTATCAAATATAACATGCTCAGCAAGATATATTGTTTATCTTTTGTAGACTTTACCGAATAGCAGTAAATAAACTTAGTGTTAACTGACCAATCTAGTTTTAATAATGTGTAAAGAAAAATATCAAAGCAATAAACCATATATACATTTGACACATAGATTTTAATGTGGAAACCCTATTAAGGAAAAAAACACTTGGGACTAGTAACCCAAACTTTTCACTCTTCTCAAGTGAGCTCAATGAAGAGCCAACCCTGTTAAAGGTTACAAACACACTATTAAGTGCAACCTTGTTAGAGAATTTAAAACTAATAGTTTGTCTTTTGACCTAGAATTCACTATGTTGTCAACAAGAAATCTTTTGATACTCTTGAGTATCTCAATACATTAAGGACTGTTAAATCCCACTTGGTTAAGAGATTTTCTTATTCAATGGTTAAACTGATACAGTAAATGAGCTATTCAATAATACAACTTTAACTTGCAGATTTTTAGATCTATTGTTAGTCCAAATAATACCTCTCTGATCAATTTTCACTTTAGTTTCTTTGTTCCCTTCTTTGTTCTTCTCAGTGAATGCTTTGTCCTTTGTTGCTCGATTGTTTGTAGAATTCCTTGGCTCTGTCCTTCAGCCTGTATGATTAGATCTACATGAAGAATTCAATCTTCACTAGAATATATTCAGCATTCCTCTTATTTACTTATGAATTCCTTGTCTCTTTATATAGACATGATTAGCCGTTCATTCTCCTTGCTTTTGTTATAGATCACTTTTTTATCTGTAAAACTTGTCATGCTTGCTTTATCCCATAAAGCTCTACTTTAGTTTTATTCCGTAGATCTCTCCTTGATAACTACACTTTAAATCTCTTCCATTCTTTAGTTTAACTGATTATAAAAAATAAAGCAATCAATCAGTCAATATCTAAATATGGCTCTTGCTAGCTAAGTAGTTTCTATCATTTTTGGACTTTAGTTCTGCTCGGTCATCAACTCCAGTTAGCTCGGTAGAAACTTTAGTTATGCTCGGTAATAACTCTAGTTTACTGTGGTGCTCAGTATACACTCTAAAATTCTCGATGACACTTGCTCGATAACACTTTCTTGGTTACTACTGTGCTTGGTTTACACTATCTGTCGGTGTGCACTGTCTGTCGGTGTTTACTGTCACTTGGTGTATTCAACCCTTTTATGTTTTACCAATAACATAAAATTTGTCTCTTTATTTCTTGAAGGTTATCACCAATATGTGTTTAAATAATCAAACTATATCAAGTTGACATCAATGATGATACAATACATTAAATGATTTAATGTCTTACATTCAATTTTGCATCTCGGTGATCATCAACTTAACATCTTCAAACATTCAATTAGTTATAGTTCATCACAAGAAGTAAGTCTCTTAACACTAGATGTTTGATTTGTGATTTTGAGCCTAAATCTGTTAATAATGCACTTGAGAATCAAGAATGGGTTAGTGCAATGAATGAACAGATTGAATAGATTGAGAAGAATAAAACATGGACATTAGTACCTAGACCTAGTGACAAAAATGTCATTGGTACCAAATGGATATTTGGAAACAAACTTAATGAGAATGGAGAAGTCATAAGAAACAAAGCAAGACTGGTGTGCAAAGGGTATGCACAAGAAGAAGGTATTGATTATGGAGAAACCTTTGCACCCATTGCTAGACTAGAAGGAGTAAGAATTATACTTGCTTATTCTTCTTTTAAAGGATTCAAAGTATACCAAATGGATGTCAAATCTGTATTTCTGAATGAAATACTAAAAGAAGAGGTATACATTGAACAACCTAAAGGGTTTGTTAATCCTAAAAAGAGGAACATGGTTTGTAGACTACACAAAGAATTGTATGGATTAAAACAAGCACCGAGAGCATGGTATGAAATAATTCACTCATTATCATTAGTATTGTATTTGTTAGAACAAGTGACAACAATAATCTATATTTGAAAGGAGATACTGATGATAAAGTTTTGATTGCTGAGATATTTGTTGATGATATCATATTTGGAGGTAATGATATGCTATGCAAGTCATTTTCTGATGAAATGAGAAAAGAATTTGAGATGTCAATGTTTGGAGAGATCAATTTTTTCCTTGGTCTACAAATTCTACAACAGGATGAAGGAATCTACATCACACAATCCAAATACATCAAATAAGTTCTTAAGATGTTCAAGATGGAGGAATCAAAACTAGTTGGAACACCTATGGCAACTAGATGCAAATTAAGAAAGGAAGACAAGACAACCAAGGTAAATCAGACCTTATATAGATCTATGATTGGCAAACTAATGTATGTTGTAGACATTAGACCAGATATAGCATATCCAGTTGGTATAGTTGCAAAATTCTCTGCTAATCCTAAGGAATCACACATGACTATTGTTAAAAGAATTTTCAGATATCTGAAGAATACTAAATACTATGGCTTGTGGTATAATAAAGAAGGCAAATTTGAGCTACAAGTTTATACTAATATTGATTGGGATGGAAACTTAGATGATAGAAAGAGAAAAACAGGAGGAGCATTCTTTATGGGTGACAGACTTATCACATGGATAAGTAAAAAGAAAGGATGCATATCTCAATAAACTATAGAAGTAGAATATGTAGTTGCTGCTGCAAATTTCTCTAACATTGCATGGATCAAGAAATTGGTGAAAGGTATGAATGAAGAAATTCTTGACCTAGTAATTATCTATTGTGATAATACTAGTGCTATCAATATTTCAAAGAACCCTATGATGCATGCTAAAAAAAATCACAAAGCCATTAAGTATCATTACTTGAGGGAACAAGTACAAGAGAAATAGGTGATACTAGAATATGTACAATACAAAGAATAACTAGTAGAAATATTCACCAAACCATTGTCAAAAGATACTTTTGAGTACCTGAGGAATAGACTAGGGGTTCGACCCTTGTCTACTAGTCACTAAGCTGACTTGGAGGCTGCATTAGCCTACAGATTATCAGAACATCAATCATGTTGATGCAAGCTAAGATATGGACTGCAATAATATATCGGTACACTAGAGGTACTTATCTGAACCACACAGCAGAAAAAGATTGTTGGCTACTACAAAGCTGATTTTTTTTTGGCATTACTGTCAAAGGGAGAGGAAGAATGAATGAAATATACATCAAGGAGAAGAGCTTCTACAATCCAAAGGGAAAGAGATATTCATAGAACCATCCATCAAAGGGAGAGAATTTGAAAGATTTAACACTACATATCTATCTAGAAAATGGAGAAGAGATTCTACAAGAAAGGGAGAGACATAATCAAAAAACATAATTGCTACACCTATCCATTTAAGGGGATGAAGAAAGGGAGAGCACACAGAAAGAATCAAATCTCAACTAGAAGAGCTTACCAAGATTCAGATATTTGAATTGGTTATAAAAAAATAAGTTTGGTATGTTATGGCATGAATTATACTGCATATTTCATAGTATGTTTCCATCAATACCAAAGGGAGAGATTGATGAACTATAACTGATTGAATGTTTGAAGATGATAAGTTGATGATCACCGAGCTGTAAAAATGAATGAAAATATTAAATCAGTTAATGTATTGAATTTTCACTGATGTCAACTTGATATGGTATGATTATTCATACACATGTCGGTCATAACCTTAAAGAACTGAAGAGACAAAGTTTATGTTATCGGTAAAACATAAAAGTTCTATATACACCGAGTGATAGTGAGCATTGACGAATAGTGTAAACCAAGCACACTAGTAACCAAGAAAGTTTTACTAAGAAAGTGTCACCAAGAAATTCATAGTGTATACTGAGCACCATAGTAAACTGGACTTGTTACCGAGCTAACTAGAGTTGATGACCAAGCAGAACTGAAGTTCAAGAATGACAAAAACTACTTAGCTAGAAAGAGCTATACTTAGAGATTGACTGATTGATTTCTTTATTATTAACAATCAGTTAGACAAAAGCATGGAAGATATTTAAAGTGTAGTTATCAAGGAGAGATCTATAGAATAAAACTAAAGTAGAGCTTCATGAGATAAAAAAGTTGGCAAGTTTTACTGATCAAGAAGTGATCTACGAAAAAAACAAAAAGATTGAGCAGCTAATCATGTCTATATAAAGAGACAAGGAATTCATTATGAAAAAAAAGGAATGTTGAATATATTTTGGTGAAGATTGAAATATTCATGCAGATATGATCATACAAGTTGAAGGACAGAACCAAGGAATTCTATAGACAACCGAGCAATAGAGGACAAAGCATTCACCGAGCAGAAGGAAGAAAGAATAAAAGCAAAGTAACTGAAGTGAACATTGAATAAAGAGGTATTAATGGACTAAAATTAGATCTAAATATATGCAATTTAAATTTGTATTATTAAATAGATCATTTACTGTATCAATTTAACCATTGATTTAGAAAATCTCTTAACAGAGTGGGATTTAATAGTCCTTAATGTATTGAGATACTCAAGAGTATCACAAGGATTTCTTGTTAACAACATAGTGAATGCTAGGTCAAAAGGAAAACTATTAGGTTTAAATCCTCTAACAAGGTTGCACTTAACAGTGTGTTTGTAACCTTTAACAAGGTTGGCTCTTCACCAAGCTCACTTCAGAAGAGTGAAAATTTAGGGTTACAGGTCCCAAGCGGTTTTTCCCCTAACAGGTTTTACATGTTAAAATCTACGTGTCAAATGT
Source organism: Thuja plicata (assembly GCA_018584345.1). Lineage (NCBI taxonomy): Eukaryota > Viridiplantae > Streptophyta > Pinopsida > Cupressales > Cupressaceae > Thuja > Thuja plicata. Next base: position 803,230 of record MU226129.1, read on the forward strand.
GTATATGGTTTATTGAATTGATATTTTTCTTTAAAAATGATTGAAACTCAATTGGTCGGTAAACACTAAGTTTATTTACTGCTATTGGGTAATGTCTAGAAAAGATAAACAATATATTTTACCGAGCAGGTTATATTTGATAAATCTATTTAAGGCATACATCTTGATGGAATGAAAGATAACTAGAGGGTATTGTATTTGAATATAAGTTTTGGTTAGATTTTTGGAATTATTTTAAGGCCACTGATTCACCGCCCCCCTCTCAATTATTCTAATAATATATATGTATATGTATATATAGATATATATATACATACATATACATACATATATATGTATGTATATATACATACATATATATGTATGTATATATACATACATATATGTATATATATACATATACACATATATACATATACATATACATATATATATATATGTATATATGTGTGTATGTATGTA
>MU226129.1:803737-821237 GCA_018584345.1 Thuja plicata
TATATATGTATATATGTATATATATATAGATATATGTGTATATATATGTATATGTATATACATACATATATGTATGTATGTATACACATAAATATATACCTATATATATACATACACATATTATATATGTACATATACCATATATTAAGTTTGAATATATATGTCAATATATGTGTATGGATTTATGTTTTTAATGTTGAAAAATGTGATTGTATTTTTAAACATTGAAAACACAATCATGTTTTTAATGTTTAAAGATACGATCACATTTTTTAATGTTTTAAAACCCAACCGTTTTATGCTTAGGTAATAGGCGTGGATAACAAACCCAAGGCTTGGGAGCTTCATTTCCCTCCATTTCCACCCTTTTTCATGTCTTTGTTAGAATAACTGAGGGGGGGGGGGTAAATTAGTGGCCTCAAAAATTAATCCAATAATTCAACCAAAACTTATATCACATATCTAATGCCTCTAGTTATCTTCAATCCTACAAGATGTATGCCTTTAAGTAATCTTATCAAATATCTACTGCTCAAAATATACTATTTATTCTTTTTCTTAAGCTTTACCAAATAGCAATTTATCCTTTCATAGCTTTTACCGAATATCAATAAATAAACTTAGTGTTTACCGATCAATCCTATTTTAGTAATGTGTAAAGCAAAACATCAAAGCAATGAACCATATACACATTTGACACAGATTTTTAACGTGGAAACCCTGTTAAGGGAAAATCCACTTGGGATAGGTAACCCAAATTTTTCACTCTTCTACAGTGAGCTCGGTGAAGAGACAACCTTGTTAAAGGTTACAAATACATTGTTAAGTGTGACCTTGTTAGAGGATTTAAAACTATCAGTTTATCACTTGACCTAGAATTCACTATGTTGTCAACATGAATACCTTTTGATACTCCTTGGGATGTATCTCAATATATTAAGGATGGTTAAATCCCACTTGGTTAATATATTTTATGAATCAATGGTTAAACTAAAACAGTAAATGATCTGTTCATAAATACAACTTAACCTTGCAGACATTCAGATCTTTTGTAAGTCCATAATACCTCTCTTGATCAATATTCTCTTCAATTCCTTTTCTCCAATTCTTTCTATTTGGTGAATGTTGGTGCTTCTTTGTTGCTCAGTGTCTGCATAATTCTTAGCTATGTTCTTCAGCTTGTATGACCATATCTGCATGAAGACTTCTATCTTCAACAGAATTATATTCAACATTTCTCTACTTCATAATGAATTACTTGTCTCTTTATATAGACATGATTTCACCATTTCTTTCTTCTTGTTTTCTTCGTTGACCACTTATTGATTCGTAAAGCTCTCCATGCTTGATTTAGTTTTATTCCTTAAATCTCTCACTGTTTTATGGAATAAAACATGATTTAAATATCCTTCTTATATTTATCTTTTAACTGATTGATAGAAATAAAGAAAACAATCAGTTAACTCTAAATATAGCTCCTGCCAGCTAAGTGTTTTGTTGTTTCCTAACTCTAGTTCCCGTCATTCAATAATTTAGTTATGCTCGGTGACTACTGCAGATAGCTTGGGCATCAACTTCAGTTTTGTTTGTTGACAACTGTAGTTAGCTTGGAAATGCTTGCTCAGGTAACACTATCTTAGGTAACACTGTTCATCAGTTAACACTCTGAACTTCTGTGCTCGGGGTTCGTTGTTCATCAGGGTTTACTGTCACTCAGTGTATATGATTACTGATGAAAAAAATGTTATCTCTTCAGATCTTTAATTTTTGTGACAATATGTGTATGAGAAATCATACCATATCAAGTTGACATCAATGAAAATACTATACATTAATTGATTTAATCTCTTGCATTTTACTTTCTGCAGCTCAGTGATCATCAACTTTTCATCTTCAAAAATTCAATCAGCTATAGTTCATCAATCTCTCCCTTTGGCATTGATGGAAATATACTACTAAAACAATATGAAATATATCAGTTGTAGTTCATCAATCTCTTTTGAACCTTATTATTCTATAACCAATTCAAATATCTGACTTTCATTAAGCTCTTCTAGCTTATATTTGATTCTTGTAGATTACTCTTCTTCATTCCCTTTCATGGATAGATGTAGCAACTTCTGATTCTGTCTCTCCCTTGTTGTAGAATCTCTTCTCCCTTTTCTGGATAGATATGCAGTGTTAACTTTTCTCCAATTCTCTCCCTTGGATGGATGGTTGTTTCTTTGAATCTTTCTTGGATCTTTGTCTCCCTTTGTAGAAACTTCTTTTTTTTTAATCTTTTCTCTCCCTTTGACTGTTCCTCTCCTTGATGGATATTTCTTTTCTCTCCCTTTGGATGATCATGATAGATATTTCATATGGATATAATCTCTCCCTCAGGATGTACTTTTCCTTGATGGATATTTCATATGGATATATTCTCTCCCTTTGACAACAATGTTAAACAAAAAAAATCTCTCTCCTTAATATATTCCTTGAATTTTCTCTCTATTAGCAATATAGCTCTTTATTAGCCAACAATATCTTTGGTGTTCAGTGCAGATAAGTACCTTTATGTTTACTGATATATCCTTGCAATCCATTCTCATCTTGCATCAACATGATTGATCTTCTGATAATGTATAGGCTGATGCAGCCTACTAGTCAGCTTTAGTTACCAGTAGACAAGAGTCGAACCCCTAGTCTCTTCGTTAGGTACTCAAATATATATTTTGGCAATGGCTTTGTGAATATGTCTGCTAACTTTTATTTGGATTGTACATATTCCAGTATCACCTCTTTTTCTTGAACTTGTTCCCTTAAGTAATGATACTTAATAGCAATGTGCTTTTTCTTAGCATGCATTACAGGGTTCTTTGAGATGTTTATAGCACTTGTATTATCACAATAGATAATCACTGGTTTAAGAATTTTCATATTCACACCTTCTAGTAATTGCTTGATCCAAGCAATGTTAGAGCAATTTGCAGCAGTACCCACATATTCTGCTTCTGCAGTAGATTGTGAGATGCATCCTTGCTTTTTACTTATCCATGTGGCAAGTCTATCACCCATAAAGAATGCTCCTCCTATTGTGCTCTTTCTGTCATCTATGTTTCCAGCCCAATCAACATCTATATAGACTTGAAGCTCAAATTTTCCTTCTTTATTATACCACAAACCATAGTCTTTAGTATTCTTTAGATATCTCAAAATTCTTTTGACAGAAGTCATGTGTGATTCATTGGGATTAGCAGAGAATCTTGCAACTATTCCAATTGCATTTTCTATATCTGGTCTAGTCTGTACAACATACATTAGTTTTCCAATCATTGATCAATATAAGGTATGATTTACCTTGGTTGACTTGTCTTCTTTTGTCAGCTTGCATTTGGTTTCCATAGGTGTTCCAACTGGTTTGGAATCCTCCATTTTGAATATCTTTAGCACTTATTTGATGTATTTGGATTGTGTGATGTAGATGCCTGCATCCTATTGTAGAATCTGTAGACCAAGAAAAAAATTGATCTCTCCAAACATTGAGATTTCAAACTCTTTGCTCATTTCGTCAACAAATTATTTGCATAACATATCAATACCTCCAAATATGGTATCATCAACAAATATTTCAGCAATCAGAATGTTATCATCAATATCTTCTTTCAAATATAGATTACTGTTATCCCTTGTTCTTACAAATCCAATACTTATGAGATAAGAGTGAATTATTTCATACCATGCTCTCGGTGCTTGTTTCAATCTATACAAGGATTTGTGTAGTCTATAAATCATGTTCCTCTTGTTAGGATCAACAAACCCTTCAGGTTGTTCAATGTATACCTCCTCTTCTAGTATTCCATTTAGGAATGCAGATTTAACATCCATTTAGTATACCTTGAATCCTTTGAATGTAGCATAAGCAAGTAGAATTCTTACTCCTTCTAGCCTAGCAACGGTTGAATTTTTTTTCCATTGTCAATACCTTCTTCTTGTGCATACCCTTTGCATACTAATCTTTCTTTTTTCCTTGTGACTTCTTCGTTCTCATTCAGTTTGTTTCTGAATATCCATTTGGTACCAATGACATTCTTGTCACTTGGTCTTGGTACCAATGTCCATGTCTTGTTCTTCTCAATCTATTCAATCTCTTCATTCATTGCACTAACCTATTCTTGATTCTCAAGAGTAGTATTAACAGATTTAGGCTCAAAATCACAAATCAAACATCTAGTGTTCAGTGAATTATGGGTAAAAGCACAATAATATGTCACCCTTTTATAAAGGAAAAGGCTAACAAAATCAAATCTGTTCAACTTCAATAGTATAAAAGTGACATTTATGTTTGGAATTTGAAGTTGATTTAAACTAATTAAATGTGTTAAAATGGATGAAGTTGATGATTAATATTTTTAATATATTTTTTGAATAATAATTGATATGTTTTTTTAATTTTTAAAAATGATTTTTCAATTGGTGAAAAATGCTAAAAATTAGGGGTCTAGTTCCCACCAAAAACTTATATGTAAATAAACATTTTTTTCACTAATTTCAAAATATGTTATAGATAACATATATATCTAGTGCATTAAGAAATAAAAATTGGTTTGTGACATATATTTTCTCTTTTATAACAATTCAAATTCTAACTCACCTGAAATCGACAGTTTTCATCTCCCGCCATATTTTTCACAACAAATCTATCCCAATCAAAAAAATAAATATATATTCTTGAAGAGAAATCTCTCCTCTAGTGCACCATATGATTTTCAAATTTATTTAATATGATTTACTATTTTTTTATTTCTCTGAATCAACATCTCCTTGACTGTTAAAATACCTACTTGTAATATTTTTTAATTACAATAGACTATGTCTAATTAAAACACTATAAAATCTATATGAGGGTATTATTGACTCTAATCTCTACAAAAGGGTATATTTTTTATTTTTTTAAAAATATCATTAAAAAGAGTAAGAGTTATTGAAACATCACTTTTCTGAAATAATTTTATTTCTATGGTAATTGGACTCAAAGTGGTATAAAACATGCATTTAATAGACATTTCCAATTGGAAAAGTTAAAGCACTTATCTAACTTAGCTAGAATGAATCTAGCTATACCATATGTTTGACCAAAATTAATTTTTAGTTAGAAATACTGAAATTGAGTTGTGCTGATAAGTTGGCCTAAAAGGTGACAAATTATTATGCTTTTACCCTTACTTCTTGTTCTCATTCCAGCCTTTTTGTCTCCTATGACCTGGTTCTCTGGATGGTGTCTTCTGACATACTTGGAAAGTAAATGTTCAGATATCTATACATCGTTCTAATCATAATTTTGATCTTCGTCATTGCTAGGTTCAACATTGTGAGCATCTTCCTGATTTTTGGTGTTTTCAGCCTATTGCTTGGGTGCATTGTTCTATCGCTCGGTAGTGATATACTGTTGCTCGGGCAAAGTTTCAATTTCTTCACTATAGACAAACTTGTTGTAATCTTTTGGTTCCTTTATGCTTTCCTCATCATTTTTCCCAGTAAATTCATCAACTTTGACATTTGCACTTTCAATTATTTTGTTAGAGGATTTATTAAGACATTTATATGCTTTGCTTTTGGTAGAATAACCTAGAAATATTCCTTCATCACCTTTGGATTCAAGCTTCCCATTTCTATCATCTTTCAATATATAACATTGACTTCCAAAAATTCTAAAGTAACTTACATTAGGTGTGTGTCCATACCATAGCTCACAAGGTGTCTTATTAGTGTCTTTCTTCAATTGAACTATGTTCAATGTATAGACAGCAGTACTGACAACTTCTCTCCAAAATGTTTGTATGATGCCTTTCTCAATCATCAGTGTTTTGGCACAATCAATGATTGATCTACTTCTTTCAGAAATTTCATTTTGCTATGGTGTTCTTGGTGCAAAAACTTGTCTTTGTATTCCATGCTCATTACAAAAGTTAGTGAATTCATCATAAATAAATTCTCCTCCTCTATCTGATCTTAGGCATTTCAGTTCTTTTTCACTTTGTTTTTCAACTCTAGATTTATACCATTTAAACATCTTAAATGCTTCTGGTTTCTCTTTTAAGAACATAACTGTCATCATTCTAGAATAATCATCAACAAATAGAATGAAGTATCTAACACTATAATAGCTATTTATTATCATGGGTCCACATAGGTCAATATGGACTAACTATAGAATAGAATTAGATGTGTAAGTTTTTCTCTTGAAACTAGACTTTGTCATTTTACCTTTTTGACAATTCTTGCACATGACATGGTCTGGTTTTGACATACTCGGTTAGCCTCTTACTTTCCTTTTATTGATTATCCTTACCATGTAAAAATTCACATGACATAATCTTTTATGCCACAACCAAATGTCTTCATTTCTAGCCAATAAAAAAGTGGTCCCAATGTTATCAGGATAGAATAGGTTACCTTTTGTTTGTTCACCAGTATCGATCAATCTTCCTATTTAATTATAGAACTTTGCCTTTTTGTTCTCAAATGCAACTCGGTGACCTGTGTTATTTAGCTGTGATACACTCAATAGATTATAGTTAAGTCCTTTCACCCAATATGCATTTTCACATCTGTTCGGATTATTCAACATGATCATTTCTTTACCTTCAACTGGACATGGTGAGTCATTACCCATTCTTACTGATCCACCATTATAATATTCAAAAGTCTCAAAATTTTCCTTATCTCTAGTCATGTGGTGAGTACAACCACTATCAATAATCTAGACATCATTTTTACAAACCGTAGATATGAGTGTAGTTTCAACATACCTTTCTTCTTCACCTAATTCTAATGCAGGAGCATCTGGGTGTAAGAGAAATCTTGCATCACCCAAAAATATTTTATGGTTTCTTTTCAATAAGGGCTATTTTATGCATAGTTACTATTTATGGAAAGTTACTTTTTTAGTAAGTTTTCCATTTGAGCTCAGAATGTTCTATTTTTCTTTCCTGGAGGTTCACTTTGATTGTATCAGCCTACCAGTTAAGTTTTATTGCCAGATCAAGTCTAGTGTTGTAGATATTGGATATTTTTGATATTGGCAGCATGGTACAGAAACTTTGAACTCAATTTTGAAGGCCTTAGAGGCTCAGAATGGGGTCAAAACTTTGGCTGACTAGGCAAACCCAAGTTATTTATTGTAGAGCACTTCATGGCATTTCTAAAATGGGGTTCAGGCGGCCCATCAGGTCAACGGTTGATGAGTTATGGTCTCCAAAAGTTGCGCTACCTAAACTTGAAAATGTTAAATTTTCTTCAAATTTTATTTTTGGGTTCCGAAGTTGTTTGGGCCTACTCTAATGTAATAAAAATGAATATTAATATCTTAGGGTTGGTCAGCCTCAAACTTTAGGGTTTGATTTCTAGACTCTTCTTGGGTGGTCAAAATTAACTATATATTGAAGGCCTGTAGGGTTGTCTGGGGCAGTTTTGGGTTATGTAGCTGGTGGCTCTGGCTTGCATATTATTATAATAAAATTCCCATGTGGTTGTGCATGTTTCATTTCTAAAGGTGCATGTTATATTTCAGAATATTGTAATTGCATTTCATGGTGGATAATATAAAGCTCATTCCTGTCTTTGCAAATCTTGTTATTCTCAATTTTGTTGTGTGTTTGTGTTAATAAGGGGAGCACCCTTCATCAAGTAGTATCAGAGCATGAGTTCTTGAGTGTGTAGATAGATCACCAATAGTTAGGAAGTTTGCACTAGGACTTGGTTTTGGGTTTGCGTGATAAGAGCCAAAATGCCTCCATGAAGAAACCGTGGTAGAAGAGTTGTAGGTGTGATAGAAGAGGGTTTTAGAGTCCTCTAGAGACAAGTGCAAGTGTTGCAAGAGGAGCTGCATAGAGGAATGAATATTTTGGTTAGAGATGAAAGTGATGAGGAATCCAAAGAAGAAGGAAAAGGTGACCAAGAAGCACCAGAAGTGCCTAGAAATCCTGAAGAGGATAGGATTTTGAGGGCCATTTCAAGAATTGGAAAGAGACCCAAGATTGAACTTCCATCATTTTTCAGAAATATTAACCTAGAGGAGTTGATTAGCTGGATCAATAATCTAGAAGAATATTTTTAATATGAAGATGTCAAAGATCCAGATATGGTCAAATTTGTGAAGGCCAAACTGAAGGCCACGCAAAAATTTGGTGGTAGGAGATTCAGTTGGAGAGGAATAGAAGAGGAAAGGAGAAAATCACAAGATGGGACTGAATGATAGAGAAGTTGAAGAGATAGTTCATTCCCATTTATTATGAGCTAGATCTACTAAGGCAAATGCAAGGGTTGAAACAAGTAGGGAAATATATGCAGGAGTATACAAAAGAGTTCTATCAGGTCCTCATTAGAACAGGTAATGCAGAACCTGAGAAGGAAAAAGTTGCTTGTTATCTTTATGGATTGCGACCAAGTATTCAAGATGAGTTGAGTCTAGTTAGAATGACTATTATTGAAGAGGCATACCCGTTTTCCCTAAGAGTGGAAGAGAAGTTGAATAAGAAGTTTGAAACAAACCAAGGTGGAAGAGTCGTGTTGGAAGCTCTAGAGGATGGTCTTATAGAGGCTAAAATGAAGATCAGATAAGAATGATGAGTCAAGAAGCAGTCAGAATCGGAGGGAAAATAATTACAATCATTCCCATGATCAAAATAATAGGGATCAAAGGGGAAGAGGAAGAGGGAAAGGATCATGAAGAGGAGGTTTTTGTGGGACATGTTTCCATTTTGGAGAAGAAGGACATTGAGACTATGAATGCCCACAGTGTCAAGGAAGGAAGGATAGGAGGAATGAAGGCCATGCACAAGTTGCACATACAAATAAAGAGGTTCAGTCAGAACACTCAGATAATTCTGAGAGAGGAGAAACCTTAGTTGTCAGGAGGATCCTGATAAATGAAGAGAAGAGCTTAGATCAGAGGAAGAACATATTTTGCACTAGATGCAAGTGTGAGGATAAGTTTTGTGATGTGATTATTGATGGTGGAAGCACTGATAATATGGTATCAAAAGAAATGGTCACAAAGTTGAAGCTAAAAAGGAAAAAGCACCCACGTCCATACAAAATTTCATGGGTGCAGGATGACCACAAGGTCCTAGTCAATGAGCAATGCTTAGCAAAGTTCAAGATTGGAAGCTACTGAGATGAGGTACTTTGCGATATCATCCCCATGGATGCATGTCATTTTTTGTTGGGAAGGCTCTGGCAGTTCGACATGCATGCCATACATGATGGTCATGCTAATACTTATTCTTTGATAAAGGATGGAGTTCGAAAAAATCTGAAGTAATTTAAGGAAATAGGAGAAAATGTATGTAGTAATGCTAGAATTTGTTTAGTTGATGGAAGAAAATTCTTAGAAAGTATGAGACATGAGAATCTGGATTTTTCCCTAATTCCAAAAGTGGGTAAAGAAGAATTAGAAGATGTACTTGCAGAAGTTAAAGACTTGTTGGAGGAGTTTCAGGATATTGTTTCTGATAATGTACCTGATGGATTAACACTAGTGAGGAAGATCATTCATCAGATGGACTTGATCCCAAGGGCCAATTTACTAAACAAGGCATCCCTTAGGATGACTCCACTAGAGAGTGAGGAATTGAATAGAAAAGTGCATGAGTTGCTAAAGAAGGGATTGATCAGAGAAAGCTTGAGCCCATGTGTTGTACTAGTGGTATTCGAACCAAATAAAAATGGAGAATGGAGGATGTGTACAGATTCTTGGAATATTAATAAGATCACCATAAGTACAAATTTCCCTTGTCAAGAATGGATGATATTATGGATTGTTTGAGTGGAGCTTTGTATTTCACAAAGATAGATCTAAAGAGTGGATATCACCAAATTAGGATCAGAGATGGAGATGAATGGAAGACAACCTTCAAGACAAAGGAGGGCTTGTATGAGTAGTTATTCATGCCTTTTGGGATAACCAATGCACCGAGCACATTCATGTAGCTCATGAATGAAGTACATAAATAATTTCTGGGTAAGTTTTTTATTGTTTACTTGGATGATATTTTAATTTTCAGTAAGACATTGGAAGAACATATGATGCATATTTGTAAGGTGTTTGAGAGATTAAGGGAAGAGAAGTTGTTGATTAATCTGAAGAAGTACAGTTTTGTTAAGGAGTTAGTGTATCTCAGATTTGTAGTCTCAGTAGAAGGTCTAAAAATGGACCCAAAGAAGGTGCAAGCTATCCTTGAATGGCCTACCCCAAGGAGTGCTACTAAGGTAAGATCTTTTCATGGTTTGGCTAGCTTTTGCAAAAATTTATTCAAAGTTTCAGTAGTATCTGTGGACCCTTGATTGAAACAATGAGAGGGGATAGGAAAGAGTTTAAGTTGATTGTAGGGAAAGATAAGAGTTTTGAATTATTGAAAATAAAAGTTACAGAACAACCTGTTTTAGCACTTCCAAATTTTAACAAGGTGTTTCAAGTAGACTGTGATGCTAGTGGTAATGTCATTGGAGCAGTTTTGAGTCAGGAAGGTAAACCCATTACTTATTTTAGTGAGAAGTTGAATGATGCCAAGAGAAAATATTTTGTTTATGATCAGGAGTTCTATGCTATAGTTCGGGCATTGAGGAAGTGGAGACATTATCTTTTTCCAAAAGAGTTTGTTTTATTTACTGATCATCAAGCTTTACAATATTTGAATAGTCAAGGAAAGTTGAACCAAAGGCATTGAAATGGGTTGAGTTTTTGCAAAGTTACACTTTTGTTTTGAAACACATGAGTGGGAAGTCTAATAGGGTTGCAGATGCCCTTAGCAGAAGACTAGTTTTGCAGACAGAGATGTAGATTGAGGTTGTTGGGTTCAAGGAACTAAAGAGTTTGTATCCTAAAGATCCAGATTTTGGCGAAGCTTAGAAAGCTTGTAGAGAACCTGTTACTCTAGATAGAACCAAATGGTTGGATTTCATAATCCAGGATGATATGTTGTTCAGAGGTAGTCAGTTGTGTATTCCAAAGAGCTCCATGAGGGAGAATTTAATCAAAGAAAATCATAGTGGAGGATTGGCTTGACATTTTGGGTGAGATAAAACCATTTCTTTGGTTAGTGAGAATTATTATTAGCCACAGTTGCAGCAAGATATTAAGAAATTTGTACAAGGTTGTAGGTTATGTCAGATGACCAAAGGAGTGAAGAAGAATACAAGGTTGTATTAGCCATTACCTGTACCAGAGAATCCATGGGAGGATATTAGTATAGAATTTGTTCTTGGCCTACTGAGAATTTAGAGAGGGCATGATTCCATCTTTGTAGTGGTGGATAGGTTTTCAAAAATGGCACATTTCATTCCTTGCAAGAATACTAATGATATTTTTAATGTAGCAGAATTTTTTTCCAGGGAGGTGGTAACAATACATGGATTTGCAAAGAGCATAGTTTCAGATCGGGACACCAAGTTTGTTGGGTACTTTTGGAGAACCTTGTGGAAAAAGTTGAAGACGGATTTAAAGTTCAACTTAGCACACCATCCATAGACTAATGGACAGAAAGAAGTTGGGAATAGGAGTTTGGGAAACCTGTTGAGATACTTGGTTGGAGATAAACCAAAGGGATGGGATTTGGTTTTAGCATAGGCAGAATTTGCATATAATAATTTTGTCAATAGGAGCATGGTAAATTACCATTCCAAATAGTATATGGAAGTAGTCCTAGAAATGCATTAGAATTAAGAAAGTTGGACAAAGGAGACACAAGTAGTGCTGAATTTGAAGACTTTGTAGAACACTTGAAGAATTTGCATGAGGAGGTGAGGCAACATATTAATAAAATGAATACAGAGTACAAGGCTAAGGTGTACAAGAAAAAGAGGCATAAGGAATTCAAGGTGGGAGATGAAGTCATGGTTGATTTGAGAAAAGAGAGATTTCCAGTAGGAACATATAATAAGTTGAAGACGAAGAAGTTTGGACCATGCAAAATACTGAAGAAGCATGATTCAGGAAATGCTTATGAAGTAGTGTTACCCAGTGAACTCAATATTTCACCTATGTTTAACATTTCAGATTTGACAGAATATCATGAGAGAGGTGTTGAGGATCATATCACAGAATCACAGTGGAATAATCCAGCAACTACTTCAGCTACAGAGGAGATTGAAGAAATTTTGGACATTTGTGTTGGTAGAAGCACAAGGAATAGGACAAATGAAGAATATTTGGTCAAATGGAAAGGATAAACTATAGAAGATTCATCATGGCTATTAAGAGAGGAGGTTAATCATCTTGGTTTTCCTTTTCCCACCTGAGACGTGATAGGTTAACTTCTCAAATTGCCTCAGGTGTCTGATGCAGGAGCATCCTAGGTGTAAGAGCAATCTTGCATCACCCAAAAATATTTTCTGGTTTCTTTTCAAAAAGGGCTATTTTGTTTAAAGTTACTATTTCTAGAAAGTTACTATTTTTAGTAAGTTTTTTATTTGAGCTCAGAATGTTCTATTTTTCTTCCCTGGAGGTTCACTTTGATTGTATCAGCCTACCAGTAAATTTTCATTTTTTAGATCAAGTCTGGTTTTGTAGATATTGGATATTTTCAATATTGGCAGCAAGGTAGAGAAACTTTGAACTCAATTTTGAAGGCTTTAGAGGCTCTAAATGGGGTCAAAAATTTGGTTTTCTAGGAAATTGCATGGCAGGTGTTGTAGAGAACTTCATGGCATTTCCAAAATGGGGTTATAGCGGCCCATCAGGTCAACGGTTGATGAGTTATGGTCTATGGAAAGTTGCGCTACCTGAACTTGAAAATGTTAAATTTTCTTCAAAATTTCATTTCGGGTTTCAAAGTTGTTTGGGCCTACTCTATTGTAATAAAAATGAATAATAATATCTTATGGTTGGTTGGCCTCAAAATTTAGAGTTTAATTTCTAGAGTCTTCTTGGGTAGTTAAAATTGGCTATATATTGAAGGCCCGTAGGGTTGTCTAGGGCAGTTTTGGGTTATGCAGCTGGTGGCTCTGGCTTACATATTATTGTAATAAAATACCCATGTGGCTGTGCATGTTGTATTTCTGAAGGTGCATTTTATATTTTAGAATATTTTATTTTCATTTCATGGTGGATAATAGAAATCTCATTCATGTCTTTCCAAATCTTGTTATTCTTGATTTTTTGTGTGTTTGTGTTAATAAGGGGGGCACCATTCATCATAATAATCCTTCATAATAGAAAATACCACCTCAATATCTTTATCAGACTCAGTGTCAGTATTTTTAGCTTTGTTCTCATCTAGGTAACAAGCCTTCTTTCCTTTTTCCTTGTAGTCTTAGTTATCTCTTCCGTCAAATTGTCAGTTGCTTCAGTAATCTCGGTCATCAACTGTGTCAAACTTCCTTTCATAAGATCTGTCATTGTTTCTATCATCTTTTATCTTGTTATTGTTGGAAAGTGATCTATTTTTCATGGTGAGGTTCACTTTTTGGTTTTCATTTATGGCAACACATCTGGGTTACAGAATGATTCTTATGAAGTTGAGTTTTGATGACTCTAAAATTGACTAAGTACAGAAGCAGAGTTACAAAGGTATTTTGGGTATCAAAGATCGAGATCGATGATTTATGGCAAGAAATCTTAGAGGAAGATAGTATGAGGTATATGTGGACTCCACCTAAGATCAATTTTGTTTTTTTAAATGTTTACAACAATTTAGAGAGATTTGAAGATAGACATACAACAGTGGAACAATGATATAGAGCAGTTGGATAGAAACGATGATTTAGAGAGTATGACTTGGACTCCTAGAAATTGGAGTTGGATTATGGTTTTTGATAACCTACACTTTGATTATGTAAGAGTGTCAAATTTGCATTTGATATTTTTAAAATGTATTTTGTATTGAGAGCTAACTAAGTAATATTTGGTTAAGAGAGCCGACTTGATTAAGAGATAAGATATATATATATGGAGAACTTTTTGTTGAGTGAAGATATAGTGGAAGAGAGATGATTGGATGGATGGTATGATATGTGAATTACAGAGTAGAGGATGATGCAGATCATTGATGAGCTATGACAGGAACAATCTAAGCATTTGAGATGCTTGTTTTGTTCATTACTGAGAACATTTTGTAAACAAAATTACTTTGTAAGAGCTGTAATCTCAGTATGCCCATAACATGGTGTTGTATAACTTTAACAGGGTTGTAATTCCTTTAAAAAGGAAATTTACTATGTAATATTCAGCTCCTAACAGGGCTAGCTCTCCTAACACGGACACTATACTTTAGTGCATGCTTGTGGGTACCATCCCCACTGGGGTATTCCCTTGGCCAAGGTTTCCTCAACAACAAATTATGGTGTTATGAGTACTATGTTATTTGATTATTCTCTTTTCATTTCTGCAAGTATATGGTTAATGTTTAATTGGCATAAAAATTTTAATAAGTGTTGTAATACTGATTCACCTCCCCTCTCAGTATTACCTAATCCTAACAGCTAGGGAATCTAGCAGAAAAGTGTCCAATCTCTTTGAAATTAAAACATACCAATGGTAGTTTACCTTTGTGTCTACCTTTTCCTCTCTGCAATCTTCTAGCTATCAGTGCTTCAATTTCATCAAGTTCTTGTTCATCACTATCACTTTCACTATTATTTCTCATAGTGTGTTTTTGACTTGATTTACTTCTTTTCAGAGAAGATTTGAATGAAGACTCAATAGATGGTAAGACATTGTTGTCAAAGTTATTCATCTCAAATGAAATAATTCTACCAACCAAACTATCTAGAGTAACATTGTTATTTTCTACTGCTCTCATTTCTTGTATTGCAAATACGCTAATAGCATAAACAAGCAGTAAGGTTCTTAAAATTTTACTTACCACTTTTCTTCTTCAAGTACACCTCCTACTCCTCGAATATCATTAAAAACCTCTTTGATTTTTCTATTGTACTGAGTGATGTTTTCTCCTTCTTTCATTCTTAGGTCATTAAACTTTCCTCTTGCTTTCAGCTTTAGCCCTTAGCACATTTTTATCTCCTCCATGTACTAGCTTGAGTTTGTCCCACATTTTCTTTGCAATGGTGCATGATTTGACATCTTCAAATTCAACATCGGAGAGTGAGGAAGAAATTTCTATCATCATAGTATTGTGTTCATGTTTCTCTCTCAATTGATCAACTATTAGAGGTCCAGTAGGTAACACAAATTTAGTGTCCAAGTACTATGTGACATCATTTCCAAAACCTAATAGGTGGAGTCTTATCCTACTTTTCCATGATACAAAGTTGTCCTTGTTCAACTTAGGCACATCCCTTAAATGATCATCTTGTGATATTTAGCTTGATTCTTTAAACTCTCTTCTAAGCACACAAGATCTGATAGCAATTGTTAGAATAACTGAGAGGGGGGGGTGAATCAGTGGCCTCAAAAATTAATCCAATAATTCAACCAAAAATTATATCACATATATACTGCCTCTAGTTAACTTTAGTCCTACAAGATGTATGCCTTTAAGTAATCTTATCAAATATCTACTACTCAAAATACATTTTTTATTCTATTTCTTAAGATTTACTAAATAGCAGTTTATCCTTTCCTATCTTTTACCGAATATCAGTAAATAAACTTAGTGTTTACCGATCAATCCTATTTTAGTAATGTGTAAAGAAAAACATCAAAGAAATGAACCATATAAACATTTGAAACATATATTTTTAACATGGAAACCCCTGTTAAGGGAAAAACCACTTGGGACCAGTAACCCAAAAGTTTTACTCTTCTAAAGTGAGCTCGGTGAAGAGTCAACCATGTTAAAGGTTACAAACACACTGTTAAGTGTGACCTTGTTAGAGGATTCAAAACTAACAGTTTATCACTTGACCGGGCATTCACTATGTTGTCAACATGAAAACCTTTTGATACTCCTTGGGATGTATCTCAATATATTAAGGATGGTTAAATCCCACTCGGTTAAGAGATTTTATGAATCAATGGTTAAACTAAAACAATAAATGATCTATTCATAAATACAACTTAATCTTATAGATGTTAAGATCTATTGTAAGTCCATAATACCTCTTCTTATCAATGTTCTCTTCAATTCCTTTTCTCCACTTCTTTCTTCTCGGTGAATTTTTTTGCTTCTCTTTTGCTCGATGTCTGCAGAATTCTTAGCTTTGTTCTTCAGCATGTATGATCAAATCTACATGAAGACTTCTATCTTCACCAAAATTATATTCAGCATTCCTCTACTTCATAATGAATTGCTTGTCTCTTTATATAGAGATGATTTCATCATTTATTTCTTCTTGTTTTCTTCATTGATCACTTCTTGATCCATAAAGGTCGCCATGCTTGATTTAGTTTTATTCCTTAAATCTCTCCTTATTTTCTGAAATAAAACATGCTTTAAATCTCCTTATCTTTAGCTTTTAATTGATTGATAGAAATAAAGTAAAAAATCAGTTAACTCTAAATATAGCTCCTGTCAGCTAAGTATTTTTTTGTTTCCTAACTCTAGTTCCTGTTGGTCAATACTTCAGTTGTGCTCGGTGACTACTACAGATAGCTCAGGCATCAAATTTAGTTATTTTCATTGACAATTGCAGTTAGCTTGGTAATTCTTGATCAGGTAACACTTTTCATCAGTTAAAACTATGAACTTCTTTTCTTGGGGTTCACTGTCCGTCGGGGTTTACTGTCACTTGGTGTATATGATTACCGATGACAAAAACTTTCTCTCTTCATATCTTTAAGTGTTGTGACAATATGTGTATGATAAATCATAGTATATCAAGTTGACATCAATGACAATATAATACATTAACTGATTTAAGGTCTTTCATTTTACTTTTTGCATCTCAGTGATCATCAACTTTTCATCTTCAAACATTTAATCAATTATAGTTCATCAGTCTTTTGTTCTTCCAGGCTAGTTTCTCATCTTCCTCATCATCAGGTTTACACATCATCAATTGGGTTACCGTAAAACTACCACCATAATTTCCTATATCTTCTAAGCTTTCTAACCATATAGTTTTTTCTATTTTTGGACAACATTAACATATTAAAGTTCACTTTTCTTTATCAGTGTCTCCATAGTTCTCAAAGACATATGTGTACCATTTTCTTAATAACTTTTGATCTACTTGAAAAAATTTAAAATAAATTATATATTATTGTTGTGCACTTTATTCTATGAACATTTTAAAAAAAAATATCATTTTTGATAATCTTGATGCAAGTTAGTTCTAGCACATGAACAAAAACCTGATTTTAAGGATGTGCCCAATTCAAAAAATCATAAAAAATACTCAACAAAAAATTACAAAAAATGCACAAGTTCTAGCTCTCACTCATGCCTATCTTTCTAACAAAGGGTTTTTCAAAATACTAAATCTAATTATATCTTTTTTTATGCGCATGCCAGACACTATGGTATGTTTTCCTTAAACAATTAAGAACAGTTTTTCATGTGCAATGGATTTGACCCTCTTAATATTATCCACTTTTTACAAACTTTTGTAGTTTAGAAAA
>MU226129.1:823737-829313 GCA_018584345.1 Thuja plicata
TCCCTCTTTATTTATAAATTCAATATGAACAACCACAAATAAATGCATTTATTTCTACATTCATTTCCAACGTCGTTTACATTGAAAATTATCTCTACTTGTACTGATTATCCTATGGGGATTCTTGTTAATACCTGTGTTCACTGTATGCATTAATTAGAGGCATACAAATTATACTATTTTTAGTAAGATACTGAAAATCAGAGCAGTTCAAATTTTGAAACAAATTTTTTTTCATTTGTTTGATGTAACATTTATATACTATTTAATTCATGTTTTCATAAATCAAACTATTGTTCATATGTTTTTATGTAGTATATGAATTAGTTATATGCATACAAATTGTAGTTGTTTCAGTTAGATGTTAATAATCATCATAATAGTCCAGTTTTAGAAAGATCATTATTAACATTTCTTTAATCCCATCACAGTTACATATTTATCTCCTCCAATACATATACACATACAGATACATATTAATATATAGTTACATGTTAGGAACAAATATTTTTAGGTAGGATCTCCACTCGAATTTAACCTTTCCATTTTTCTATAAACATTTATTCATGTTATTCGTAGTTGTAGTTTGATGTATTCTTTCATCATTTATTTATATGTCATGGAGGGTTTGAGTCATTTCATTTCTTTCACTATATAATATGAAATGTAGTGTGTTTGCATTATTAGTTGATGCATTTTCTCATCATTTATCTATATGTTGTTAATAATCACAACAATGCAGATTTAGAAACAACTTTATCATTTGTTTGATGCAACATTAGAATACTATTTACTTTATATTTTAATAAATCAAACCACTGCTCATATGTATGTATGTACATATGTTTGCATGTGTATGTATGTATGTATGTATGCATATCTATGTATGTATATTGATGTATCTATGTATATGTGTTTATGAATGTATGTATGTCTTTTTGTATGTGATGAGATGAATTTATGACTCATTTCCATTAGAATTTATGATATGTCTACTACTGTCTTAAGGGTTTAGGACATGTTTTCTAATACTTTCTAAGATTTTTCCTTAAACTTGTTAAGCATGGGACATAAACTTATCCTTGGAACCTTTTTATTAATATTAATCTTCTATGTGATATATATATCTTAATGTTGCATGTGATTGAATAAATATTATTATAAAGTAATCGTGATTATTAAAATATTTTGTCAACGCTAACATTATGATGCAATTATAATTGAAGCTTAGAAAGAGGAAGAAACTCCTATCAGTTGCTCAGTTGTTGACGAAGTCAAATAGGACACAGTATTGAAGAAGTCAATTGATTAAGTACTTCTAGCTCTTGTGGAAGTGATAACTCTTCCTTTAATGCTCATGTCTATTAGTTGAATAAATTTAGGAAGGTCGTATGTGCTATATCTTCTCTGAAGTAGGATTGAGTTGACTAATTCCTACCCATGCACAACTTCCTTCCCTCTATCATGCTTTCACTAAAGTTGTTTCCTCCTAGCTTGTTGAGAGTGTACCAACTAAGTAGTTAGAGGTAGTTAATTTTTCCTTCTATAAATAATACTCAATTGTTCCTTTGCAAGGTTAGAACTACTTAATATTGTAATCTTGTTGTTAGTGTATTGTTTTAAAAGAATACAATCATGTTTTTTGTTATGTTGTAACAAATTTTATAATGAATGAAATATTTCTTTACTCCCTTATATCTGAGTTAAGTTCTGGGAGAATCATTCAAGGGGGACTACTTGAGGAAGATCCCATCCATGTTTTAGTAGGTGATGTTTTTTAGTAGTTAGATTCAATCCTGGTAGTTGTCTTTTCCTGTAACCACTAGAATTCAATTTTGTATTTATTCCTACAACCAAGATAGAATAGAGTAGTTCCTTGTCTATTTGCTAAGTATTGTACTTTTGTTTATTTTTCCATTAAGATTAGTTGTTGATGAATTTTTAGTGTTTATATTATTTCCATTTCAATAATGATACTTTTCAGCAATTTTTTCCTTTCTAGCTTTAGGTTAGCATGACTTCAATTAATTTTTAGTGCACATGTAGTGCTACACCATTTAAAGCTTCATGCACCTTTCTTGACAAAGAAATGATTATTCATAATGAAGGAGATAGCTACTTAGTACAATTTTTAAGGTATGTCCTGAGAGGGGATGGGTGAATCAGTACTTTAAAAAATTTAGCTACTATTCTTTTCTTTTCACATAACTGAATATCATTCATAAAAACATTGAAAACATGTAACATAAATCAAAAAATCATGACACATAACACTATGATTTTTGGTCATGCAGAAATCCTTGGTTAGAGGAAAAAAATGCAGTGGGGATGACACCCACAATCCTTCACTTCTGCTGAATAAAGGTTTCTCGGTTAGAGCTACAATGTTAGATACTTCTGGTAGCTTACCTTGTTAGGAGTATTATACTTGATCAAGAGTACAAAAGACTTATTCAGTCTACCTAGTTAAAGGATTTTACAATCTCTCATCTAAGAGATGTTCCTGGTTAGACGATTTACCAAATAAGACCTATTAGGGCCTACCCACTAAATGGGATTTCTACTCTTTGAATTATAAAAAAAATCTCTGCAAGTATGCATCAACCATAATATTGTTCAAACTCTATATGCTCTGCAAGTGCATTACCTCCTTCTGCACTTGGTAACTTGTCTATTTTGCACCCTATAACTTATGCATTTTGTCTTTAGCTATGTTGTTGTAACTGCTTCTTTCTCTGTAATATTCACCATCTCTCTGTCATCTTCATGTTTTGTTCATTTTATATGATCTTAAGGAGGTTAACCTAATTTAGATCCTTCTCCTTCTGTAGTGGAGGTGAGGTGATGCGAGGTTGGTTTCATTCCCAATGCATTTATTATACTTGAATATCATTGGCTCAATTTCCTCGTGATCATGTGAAATCACGTTAATGCAATCCCAATGTTCTACATAACGTTTACCTTGAAAATTGTAAAAGGTTTCCCGCTCAGCGTCCAGATTCAATATATTCAAATTTGAATTGTTATGTCAACTTTGGTGTGTTCGGTAATGTGCTTGATATTTCTCGGTGACATAACATCTTCTTAGTGACTAACTCTACTCTGTGACTCAGTGACTAACTCTGATCTGTAACTGTCCTCTGCTTATTTCGGTGCTTGCTACTGTTTGGTGTTCAATGTCATTGATACTATACTTTACCAACTGTCTGCCTTAGTGTATTCTTCTTTTTATCGATTGTCTCCATTGACCATTATGACTTTGACAAAACTAATGACAACAAACTATCTCATAGGAGTATCAATCTCCCCCTTTGGAATTAGTTGGCATTTTGAAAAAAACTTCAAAGTCATCAAAATTTTGTATAAATCCCCTTATACACATGCTTATATCTCCCTTACCATTGTTGATGTTTATAGCTTCAATCAGAAAAACATGATCTTAACATTGAATTAAATAAACATCATTATATTATTCTATATATGCATATTAATATATATATAAATAATAATGATATTATTATATATATATATCAATATACATATATGGTTATTATGAGATAATGTTATTCTATATTATATATGCATATTTTTATATATATAAATAATAATGATATTATTATTATTATTATTATTATTATTATTATTATTATTATTATATATATATATATCAATATGCATATTATAGTTGATGAAATAAATAATATTTATATTATACCGATTGATATCAGTTTAATTAAATACCGATTGTTATTATAATTGATATCGGTTTAATACAGATTTATATTGGCAATTCATGTTAATGTTGATAGTACTGATTTGTATCGGTTATACAAATCGTCGACTATGTTATTGATGTCTTAAACTGCTAGTCATTAATTGGTCGATGACATTGCTTATGTTATCAAAGATAGACACTTAAACTATATGGTACGTCAGGATGTCAAATGACATATGTTAGTTTGTCAATGGCTTATACAAACCATATGTTAAGTATTAA
This sequence comes from Thuja plicata, assembly GCA_018584345.1. NCBI lineage: Eukaryota > Viridiplantae > Streptophyta > Pinopsida > Cupressales > Cupressaceae > Thuja > Thuja plicata. The sequence goes on from MU226129.1 coordinate 827,735, forward strand.
CAACATGCACTATGAAGAACCGTCATGCCTATGATAGGCATGACTCCTTGGGGAGTCATGTCTATCATAGACATGACTCTTCATTATGTTACAATGAATATAAATACTATGAATGAACTGTTTCTTACTTACACAGAAATTTATAACTGCTAAGTGCAGAAAATAGTGAGTTTAAGTTTATATATTTTCCATCAAGTATATACAACAAATAATATAAGTCACTTATCCAATCTACAGTATATTAATATTAATATAATTATATATATATATACATATCTATTACTATATTAGTAATATATATATAGTGATTAAATATATGTTATATATATATTGAGATTATATATATATATATATATATATATATTGGATTAATATGAGAAAATTTTAAAAGACAAATCTAATCCAAAAATTTAACATGGTATCAGAGCCAAGTTCCTTCGTCAAAGCCTAAATCGCTTGAAGGAAGATTCGATTAGATTGAAGGAAGACCAAGATCAGACTTTTGGAAATATCATACCTGTAGAATGGCAAATGAATTGAGACTTAAAGACAGACTTGAAGGTGCCTCTAATTTTGAATCATGGAAACTTTAAATAATGTTGGTACTAAGGAAAAATGAGCTAAAGACAATTATAGAAAATCCTTTTAAACCTGATGGAAAAGATGAGCTGATTAAATGGGAAAAAGACAATACTAGAGCAATGGAATTATTAGTGGATGGAGTGAAAAATCATCTACTACCTGTGATCACCAAGTTAGATTCTACTTATGACATGCTCAAAGCCTTGGAAAATATGTTTGAGATCAACAACACCAGCAGAATTCTTACCCTTAAAAATCAACTCTTTACTATTAAAATGAATAAAGGAGAGACTATCACCTCATACTTTATGAGGATAACTAAATTAAGAAATCAACTCTCTTTTATTGGTCACATATGTGATAGTAAGGAGTTAATCATGATAACTCTGAATGGGCTCCCTATTTCATGTGAAAACTTTAGGCAAGGAGTAAGTGCTCACGCCAAACTCCCCAAATTTGATCGACTAAAAATTGATTGCATTCAAGAGGAGTATAACCTGAAATCTAGAGGAATCATGGACTCCACTAAAGAAGATAGTCAGGCTCTCATCACTAGTTCAAAAAGGAAAAAGGGAAAGAAGTCATATGATCAACAACCATTCAAGAAACCTAGAGACGCCTCTACAATGCAATGTTTTAGATGCAAAAAATATGGTCACATTGCAAGAAAGTGTCCTGACAAACATAGAATGCAAGCTTCCCTTGCTGAAGTAAATACTTCAAATGCATGTTCAAAGAAATATGTATTCTAAAAGAAATTCAAGATACCTTATGATTGAGAGGGAGTTAAATGATAAGAACACTTCTGAGGTAAAACTTGACATGTTTGTTTATTGATATATTAATGTTATTTTATAACTATATGGGCCTTGTGTAAATCATAAGGAAGTGATGACTTCCAAATGATTTTCACTTGTATATGTTAAAGTTATTGAAAGGTGACAATCTTACAATAACTTGATTTTCTATTTGTGATAGGAATGTGTGGATAGAATCG
>MU226129.1:830066-843916 GCA_018584345.1 Thuja plicata
TATATAATAAAGATATTATTATATATATATATCAATATACATATATGGTTATTATGAGATAATGTTATTCTATATTATATATGCATATTAATATATATATAAATAATAATGATATTATTATATATATATATATATCAATATGCATATTATAGTTGATGAAATAAATAATATTTATATTATACCAATTGATATCGGTTTAATTAAATACTGATTGTTATTATAATTGATATCGGTTTAATACAGATTTATATTGGCAATTCATATTAATGTTGATAGTACCGATTTGTATCGGTTATACAAATCGTTGACTATGTTATTGATGTCTTAAACCGCGAGTCATTAATTGGTCGATGACATTACTTATGTTATCGAAGATAGACACTTAAACTATATGGTACGTCAGGCTGTCAAATGACATATGTTAGTTTGTCGATGGCTTATATAAACCATATGTTAAGTATTAACAGCATGCACTACGAAGAACCGTCATGCCTATGATAGGCATGACTCCTTGGGGAGTCATGTCTATCATAGACGTGACTCTTCATTATGTTACAATGAATATAAATACTATGAATGAACTATTTCTTACTTACACAGAAATTTATAACTGCTAAGTGCAGAAAATAGTGAGTTCGAGTTTATATATTTTCCATCAAGTATATACAACAAATAATACAAGTCACTTATCTAGTCTACAGTATATTAATATTAATATAATTATATATATACATATCTATTACTATATTAGTAATATGGGTAAAAGCACAAAGCTGTCACGTTTCAGGACCACTTATCAGCACAGCTAAATTTGAGTATTTTTAAATAAAAATTAATTTTCGTCAAACATATGGTCTAGCTAGATTCATTCTAGCTAAGCTAGATAAGTGGTTAAGCTTTCCCAATTGGAAATATCTATTAAATGCATGTTTTATACCAATTACCAAAGAAATAAAATTATTTCAGAAAATCGATGTTTCAATAACCCCTACTCGTTTTAATGATATTTTTAAAAAATATAAAAAATACCCTTTTGTAGAGCTCAGAGTCAAGATTATTTTCATATAAAGTTTATAATATTTTGATTAGACCTAATATATTATAATTCAAAATACAACAAGTAGGTATTTTAACATTCGAGAAGATGTTGCTTCAAATAAATAAAAAAATAGTAAATCATATCAAAAAAATTTAAAATTTATATTTAACACTAGAGAGAGAGTCTTCTTCAAGAATATGTAATTTTTTTTCTGAATGGTGTAGATTTGATAGGGGAAATTTGGAGGGAGATGAAAACTGTTGATTTCAAATAAGTTCAACTTTGAGCAGTTATAACGGAGAAAATATACATTGAAAACCAATCTTTCTTATTTTTTGCACTAGCTATACATTTTATCTATAACATATTTTGAAATTAGAGGAAAAATAGATTATTTGCATATACTTGTTTGGAGGGAACTAGACCCCAGATTTTCAACAGTTTTCAGCAATGGAAAAATGGACTCAAAAAATTAAAAAACAATGTACATTCTTGTTCAATTTTAAAAAAAAAAACTATAGACATAAACCTAATATATTTTTACACATTTCTCTAGTTTACATCATCCTCAAATTCAAAATACAAATGCCACCTTTTATGTCATTAAAGTTGAACAGTTTGCATGTTTTGGTCCTTTTCCTTTATAAAAGTGTGACACAGGTTTGTACTTTTACCCATATATATATATATATATATATATATATATATATATATATTGAGATTATATATATATTGGATTAATATGAGAAATTTTTAAAAGACATAAATCTGATCCAAAAATTTAACAACCATTATATTATCCCCTTTTACTTACATCTCCCTTATGTGCTATATTAATACATACTATATTATCCCCCTTTTTTGATAAATATGCCAAGATCAAACTTTCTTAGGGCTTGGTAGGATATATTATACCTTATCAAAAATGTAAGTGTACTTTTGTATATCGGCTAGGGATGATTCTCATGCATCTTTGAGTGTTTGAAGTATAAAAATTTGAGTAGCAACATTAGCTGCCATTTAAATGATGGTGTCAAGTAAACTACCAATGGGGGTGTTGACCAAATCCTTGGCCTTCTTCAGATGCCTTTTCCTGGATTCCATGTGGGGAATCAAAAGTGCTTTGGAAGTTTCATCCTTCTCTTATTCTCTTCTTGTCATAGTTATTGTTGCATCCCCATCAAGTGTTTCAACCTTGAGTAATAAACTTGTAAAGAACCAGGATCGATAGTGACATTCTCAGCTACTTAGTTAGTTTGGTCTCAATGGTCTCATCTTTCTACCTTATGTCCTTAATGAAGTTTGAAATAGAACAAAAATTTTGAAATATCAAAAGTATATAAGACAACTTAGTCTCAATCTCGATAGATGCCTCAGAAAGTGATACTTTATCGACTAAAATGTTGTCTAGAATGGATTCAAACATTTTCAATTCCATCTTCCTTGAATGAACTTTCATCATGTAGTCAGTAGTGTCCTAATTTGGATAGTGGACTTGTTGCACTAGTCCTTCTACCTGATGAATGATATCTTCTGTTTCATCAATATTTACATCTAGGAATATTCCCTGTAATAAATCTTTGACACTTTCCAATACATCAATCTTCTTTCACTTTTGAAGTAATTTATTTTTCATTGCCTTAATTTTCACTAATTCAACATACTCGGTCATTTCATCAGAGTCCATAATAGATAGGTCAATATTTGGTAAAATGATCGATTGACTCATATCTGCATATTTCCTCTTCTTTGGTAAACTATTTGGGGAATGTGATGCATGTAGTGTATCAGATGTAATCTTTGTTGTACTAGTGTTAGTTCTCTGGTCCTCTTGTTTGGTTTCTTCCTTCTTTTCTTCATGTTTCCCTTCTACTTTATTTTCTCCTTCTATTTCATGTTTCGACTCAATTGTGTGTTTCTTGGCTTCCTTCTGCTCAATTTGTTTCTTTGGTTCAGCTTTGTTGGGATCTTTTTTTTGGTCTGCAATGGACTCAGTTGGGGAAATCGATTCAGTGTTCAATGTTGTTGGTTTCTTGATAGTTGTATCCTTCTATGGGTTTTTTCACTTCCTAAACTTCCTTTTCCTTCTCTTTCTCTATTTTCTTTAGAGCTTTGATGTATGCCTCATTTGTATCTATAGTTGTAGTACTATCACCTTGAGTTGTGTGATAATCTAGTACTTGTTCCAATACAGGTTGTAGAGTAGGATCAATCGTATCCTTATCATTGATGTTCATTTGTTTTGTATTGATGTCCTCATTTTCCATAACATTTTCATCTTGTGATGTATCATCTTTGAGATCTTTGTCAGTAATATCCTCAATAATAACTTCATCAGTGTCAATTGTCAAATCAATAGAATTATTCTTACCTTGATCATCTTTGGCAACTTCATCTATTATGTTCTCCTTTTCTTGCTCAGCTTGAGATTCAAGCTCTTTGATGTTGAATATCTCTCTCCATTTTCCATTGGTTTCCAACTGTAGTTGCTCCAAGTCTCACGTCATAATCCTTAAAGATCTTCCTTTTACAAGAAATAATTTAGAGTTTTGTTTCAAGGTCTCTTCAATTTCTTCAATAGATAGATTTGGTACAGTTAGCATGAGAGATCTTTCTCTCATTTGTTTTTTCAGCATTCATAGCATATTTCAATCTTGCATCTATATTGTTGTATAGCTCAATAGGAAAAAACTTTAAAACTTCAAGTGGTGTGTATCAGAATTTGTGTAAAGAGTAAATAAATGCATCTTCAATTTTTACCTTGTCCTCTTTACTTTGAGTTTTGTACTTTTCTCACTTGATTCCTCCCAACGTTCCATGATTCTCCATTGTGTCTAACATTTCATCTAGAATTCTTGGTGGTGGAGGCTTGTTCTTCATAACTTTGAGTTTTCTCAAATCTTCAGTCTCCGTGTCACTGTTTGGTGATAGCTTAAATTTTCTCCTTGGTCTAGTGTTTTCCTTCTTGCTTCTTACATATATCTTCTCTTTTGGTTCAACATAATTCTTCTTTTCTTTCAGTGATGTTGTAGACCTTGTTGATGATCTAGTATATTTGGGGCTCGGTGAAGGCTTCAGTACTTGTGGTTTCTTTCCTTCCACTTTAGAGGGTTCCGCCTTATTTTCTTCATTATCAATTCCCAAATCCTTAGTCATATTAGCACTCATCTTCCTAGATTTTCTTTGAATTTTAGGTACCAAGATACCTTGCTTAATCTTAACCTTAACTTCTTCATATGTTGCATACCTCTTGGCTCTTTTGTCAATAGGCTTAGTTAAGAGAGTTTCAAATTGTTGAGATGAAAATTCTATGTCCATATCATATCCCATGGAATGTAGACATATGCTCCTAGGCTCAACTACATTGATAATACATGAGTCAGTGTCTACCTCAAAATAGATAGAATCATGATATTTCTCAACTAATTGAGGCGGAACTATAAATTTATGACGCATCTCACCTTAGAATTTGGTGAAGTAGTCATTCATAATAATGTCAAAATTCTCTCCTAGACTCTAAATGTACTCACTTATTTGATAGATGACCAATTTATCAACATTCCATTTCATACTTCCAATAGATGGAAATAAGTTCTCAAAATAAAAGTATATGTATACCAGTAGTGAGCCAAACTTAAATGTATTTGTCTTGGATTTCCTTATAGTGTCCATGTTATCTTCAAGTTTCTTCAATAATATCTCACATAGATCAATCTACATATCTTTCTTTACAATCGTGTAAGCCAAATCAATAGCTCCATAAGGTACATTGTCCACTCAGGATGATTGAAATACTCAATAGGAAAATATGTTGCATGTGAAATTCAACTCTTTTTCTTCAATAGTAGAAATCTTCAGACCTCTTCCATCCCATTTGGCTTTGGTTAACTCACTCAACTTGTTCTTCTCAATCTTTCTGATATCTTTAGGATTGTCTCCAATTGGGTAACCAGTCACAATGTGTAACACATCATTTGTGATCTTCACCGGTTGATCTAGCCACATAAATTGTTTGTGTATTTGGCTAAGGACAATCCTTATCCACTCGGTATTGAATACCTTCAGGATATACAACACATGTGTCAAACCTTTTGAATCTAGATAACATGATCGCTCTTTAGTTTCTCATCTACACATAACTTATGGTAAGATGAATCAATCTCCACTTCACATATCTCCTCAACCTTACAATGGATGAACATGAGATTGTCCCCGATCAATAGAAATTTGTCCAAAATGGACAAAAGTGCTCCCATCATGTCTGGTTCAGCTTCCTTCCTAGGAGGTAGCTTGTACTTAGGATTCACGGGCTCAACATTCTCAATTGCAACTAGGTTTTGAGCTTTTGGGGCCATATCCTCTTGTCAAACACAAATTTTTAGAACTAGGGTTTGCGTTTATGACTCAGTTGCACTAATACACCTAGGGAAACACCACAAATGCCTTGAATAGATTCAAATGTGCTCAAATTTGTATAGGATTACCTTCATAATTTCTCAAGTTATTTTGAGGACTCAATTCTCTAACTCTGTTCACACTGCTCCACAAAATGTTAAGTAACAATAATAGACGATGTGATATATATGGCTTTTTCTAGGTTTAGGGTTTTAAATGATCATAAAGTAGAAATTAATGCTTTGTTGACTTAATTTATCGATTACTTTTACAATTTTATTTTACCGAATGATTCAACACTATAATTCCTTTCACTGAATAAATATAAAACATAAAATCAACAGTGTGCATCCAAATGCATCTAAGTATGCTCATATGGATCTTTGCACATATAATAGGAATTGATTTAGGATTTAGAATTTAACTTGCAGTTCCTACTCATACCTCATAACTGATTAGGAAGAGTCGGTTGCACCTGATCCAGAGGATGAGGTTCCTTCAACTGTTCTAAATGATGTTCCATCAGCCATGGTCTTTCTTCTCCATGTCTTATTCATCTGATCTCTCATTTCTTCAAGATTCACTTTAGTTTTCTTAGCTGTTTCTTCCTTGGTATGAGCTTTGCCTTGGTACTTATAGTCTCTGGAAAGGTGACCTAGCTTGTGACAATGAAAGCATGCTGTGCCAAGGTTTCTCCAAGATCTTCTATTATTATTGCCATCTAAAAACATGTAGTTTGCAGTAATATGCCCATATCTTCCATAGAATAAACATGATATTCTTGTGTTATAGTACCATAGTATGGATGTACCCTGTCAGTTTCTTGGCATATTCTATCGATTTAGTACCCATTTTTCATTTATCTTTTGTGATCTGCATTCTTTAGATTTGTGACCATACTTGTTACAGTTATTGTAGTAGTCATCAAACTTTGGCTTTCTTGTGTTTTTTTCAGTCTTTGATCTGCATTAATGTGCTCCATACTTGTTATAGATATAACAATTTTTAATCAACTAATGGAGATGATGAAGATCGAGTGATAATAGGTATACATGTTTGTAGAAATGGTTAGATCAGTTTTTATTTTATCATTGATGTCAAGCAATTGATTACTGATTTTTATTGAGTTACCATATCAAAAGAAGGAGAAGTTAAATAGGTGACAAATACAAATCAGAAAATGATGAATTAATGTTGATATAGTTGTTTACTACTATATATTTGATGTTATCAAATCGATACACTTGATTGATTAAGTCATAGATTGAAAAGAGTTAAGTTATGACTGAAAAAGAGTTACTCTATCGAGCTATACAGAGTCATTCGACATAGATTTGTGTTTCTCAGTTTTAGTAACCAAGCACCGAGAATGATTTAGGCACCAAGTAGTGAACAAGTTATTTACCAAGTTGAAAAGCAAGTTACCAAGTACAGGATATTGATTGAAAATGATGATAAGACCAAATTTAATACAAAGCTATGATGATCTAGATGTTGTTAAGAATTAAAGGAAGTTTGTTAGAAGATCTACGAGAAATAAAATTCAATGAGAATGTCTAAGGTGAAGATCAAGCTGTTAAACCTGATTATTAGAGTTCCAAGAAAAGTTCAAGTTATGAGGTAAAAGTTAAATGGTTTACCGAGTTAAGATTTGTGAAGAAGATGATCAAATAGCTAAGTGCAAATGATGGAAAAATTAAGCCAGGAGATTAAGAGGCAAAATTTTGTCTATATAAAGCATGATAAATAAACAGAGATGATGATGCTGGTGAGTTGAATTAAGAAGCTAAAGAAAAAAAGTTATCTAGCAGAATAGAGAAGAAGAAAGAGCAAAGTCTATAGTATAAAGTAGACACAAATGAAATATGTGATGCCAGTATTCATGTGAGCATAAAGGATCTGACCAAAGAAAAAGGTATTTTCTATATTTAAAGATCAAAGTTTTATTGTTTCTTATTAGAATTTGTAACAGAGAAGATCTCTTAACCATGTGGATTTAACAGTCCTGTTTGTAAATCCTAGACATAGGTGACATTCCAAAAGAGTGTTTAAAGTCCTCTAGAAAGGCCACTCCTAAAAGGATGAAGATCTTAATAAATCTGAGCTAAATCCCTTAACAGGGTCACATCTAGAAAATGTGCTTTTAATCTTTAACATGATAAGTTCTTAATCGAGCGTACTTCAGAAAGGTACATTTTTTATTGTGGGTCACAATTCCCACAAAGGTTTTTCCCATATTGGGTTTCCTCATTAAATCTGGTGTTAACTGAGTTTGAATGATTGATTTGCATCTTATGAGATGTATGGTTTTTTAAGTTATTAAGTTATTTGGTGAGTCATTTATTACTGTATTCAGTTCTACCAAGTGAATAAGTGAGCTAAGTTTTGAGTATTTAAGTTTGATTTTGTCTGATTCACCTACCCCCTCTCATCTCAGTGCACCAACAATTGGTATCAGAGATTTGGTTCTCTGAAATATTAAGTTTAAAAGGAATTGATTCAAGATCTGAAGATGTATAAGAGAGAAGCACCAAAGTTGAATAGGCAACATTTCTCTACATGGAAAAGTAGAATGAGATTGCATGTGTTTGGTATAGGAGAATATGGACTTCATTTTCTTGATAATGAATATGTTGCACCTACAACTGCACCTTTGACAATTAGTGAGAAAAGATAGAATCAAGAACACACACAAGTCATGATTGAGATTACTTCTACACTTACCGACTAGGAATATGATGAACTTGATGGATGTACTACTTCAAAAAAAATGTGGTATAAGCTTATTTTGACCTATGATGGAGATCAACATGTTTGAAAGGAAAAAGAAGAATGTCTGAGAGGTAAATTTGATTAAATGAGAATGGAAGAAGGATAAAACATAATACAATACAACACTAGACTTATGGAGTGGTGGAACAAAGGATTTATAAGCTTAAGGACATGTTTAAACAATTTAGGGAAGTATATTTCATGCCCTCATCATTTGAATTTATTCTTTTATTTCTTTATTTATGCATTTCATTTATAGTTTATGCTTACAAATTTTCTAACTTGTTCATTCATCTTATTAGTTCATGCATTTTATCCTATCAAATTTTCTATGTTTAAAATCTTGCATTTCACGGTTTGCATTTTTTTTGAATTCATAAACTAGTTGTTGTAAGTGTTTTAGTGGGCTATTCAAACAAGTTTTACCTTTTTGCAGATTTGCTTAAATGACTAGCCTTTTTCTAAAGATCAACAGTTGGTGTTTTCCCTTTATCAGAAAGATGGAGATACATTAACCATCAAGGCATCACTCTATATGGACGCATGTCCAAGTAGGGTCAGAGGAAGTAAAAATGATGAGAAAGTCAGATTTTGATCTATGGCTAGCGCTATCCCTTAAAGCCAGAGATGTATATCTTCAACCTTTAAGGGAATGTGCGATGTTGACACATGTCTCAGGCTTACCGAGGCCTGAGGTAGTATTACAACAATGATATAGGTGGCAGTATATAATTGGATGGGAAGGATGACAAGGTTACATGACAGTTTACAAGGCAGGTTTAAGTACGAGCTACTAAAGCTTCATCTTTTAGCACATGGGTTAAATCGACAATGGTGAAGTAACCGAGCAATAAAGATGATTGACCAATAAAAAATATTTGAAAATAGATCTACAATTAGGTTGATGAAGATCAACAACATGCATTATGACTCAAAGTATAATTTGCAAGATCTTTAACCATTAAGGCATCATGACAAAGCAACACATATCTAGGGCCCACCAAGGTCTGAGCTATATGATCATTTGTTAAAGTATGGAAAGCATCGACGGTGGACATGTTTCCTTGATCGAGAGATGCAAGAATTTTTTCCATGGAGGCATTACATGATATTGACACATGTCTTCAAAAGTAGAAAAGGTAGAGTGCCTGAGTGGCAGTGATGACTGGGATTTCCTTTTGTCATTTTATATTTTCATATTATTTTTATTTATCTTTGGGCTTTCATTATTGTTTGATACGTCATCGATGTCGACATGCAGAGTTTTCGTAGGTGGCAAAGCATGGAGTTATTTTCTGACAGAACAATGAGACCTGGGTGAAATACTAAGAATGAAAAAAACATGCAGACGTCATTAGCAGAGTGTTCACGAGGATGGAGAATATTCAAAGATAGTCAATAATGATAATCTGGTTCTTGTCGACGAAGCTGTTAAACATGCATAGGAATATATCCATTTTCAAATGCAGAGATGTATGGATGAAAATATGGTCGAAGTACATAAATAATCACATGTAGAGTTAGTATTATTGGAGACAAACTACAAGGGATCTATTGATCCAATTATTATCATGAAGCGTAATTGGTCGATAACTGATTTTTTAGACTAGGATGTTAAATATTCCTTAATTGTAATTATTAATGTTTAGTTGTTGATCTTAGGATTAGGTATTAGTTATGAACAGACGTATTGATTTGAAGCTTGTACACATCATTTGAATTTTATATAAATAAGGATACCAAGATCAATACAGAGGGATCATCGTGATCATTGTTACTATAGTCAAATTGGATTGTCTTGATCAACAACTGTAACATTGGTATCATTTTTCCAAAATCAATAAAGATAAGTCCCCTTTTTTCTCTCATCTATGGGAATAGATTAATTTTCATTTTCAATTAGTCCCTTAGATAAAATCTATAGATTTTCTTCAAAGTGGTAGTTTGGTGCTGCATATTCCTGATTAAGTTCATAGTTTTTATTGTCAACTGGTCTTTTCATCTTGCATGGTTAAATTCAATCGACTGTGGCCACAATCAATCGGTCTGTCATTTGAAAAGTGATATTCAATTGAGATAAATGTGAATTTATCTTAGGTCATATGCTCATTTCATAACACCTTGAAAGTGATATGTTTCCTGTAAATTGTCTCTAAGGTTGTACATAGGATTGGGATGATTTTGACTCTATTGCCCATGATAGAATAAGGCACTAGTCTATATACATATTGGATTATGGTTATTTGGTTCATTGTTCATAGTTTTTTGATATTGTGTCCATCTTTCCTTTTCAATTCACACTTATATTTGTAAACAATCTCTTAATATATTAAAGCATTTCAGTTAGCATTTTGTGACACACCACTTTCAATTAAGATTTATTTCAAGTACCTTTCCATATTTTGAGAGAAAGAAGTTTGAAGTACATTTTATCTGCTATAAAAAGCCTTGAGATTTGGAAGATAAATATAAGGTATAGGCCTACCAGCCTTGGTTCTGCATAGCTAGAATTGCAAAAGGTTTAGCCTTGTCTTGGTTGAAACCTTTTAAGTTGGCCAAATCACTTGGGTTTCCCAACAGTGGATTGACAAGTCCATAGGAAATCCAATCTGTTGATTTGAGCCTGCTATAGGGTTTTGATTATTGTTTGATACATCGTCAATGTCGACATGCAGAGTTTTCAAAGGTGGAAAAGCATGGAATTATTTGCTGATAGAACAATGAGACCTGGGTGAAATACCAAGAATGAAAAAAATGCATAATTCATGAGTAGAGTGTTCACGAGGATGGATAATATTCAAAGATAGTCAATAATGATAATCTAGTTCTTGTTGATGAAGCTGTTAAACATGCAGAGGAATATATCCATTATCAGTTGCAGAGATGTATGGATGAAAATATGGTCAAAGTACCATGATAATCAAATGTAGAGTTACTACTATTGGAGACAAACTAAAAGGGATTTATTGATCCAATTATTATCATGAAGCTTAATTGGTCAATAACTAACTATTTAGACAAGGATGTTAAATATTCCTTAATTGTAATTGTTAATGTTTAGTTGTTGATCTTAGGATTAGGTATTAGTTATGAACAAACATATTGATTTGAAGCTTGTAAGCATCCTTTGAATTTTATATAAATAACGATACCGAGATCAATACAGAGAGATCATCATGATCATTGTTACTATAGTCAGATTGGATAGTCTTGATCAACAACTGTAACATGGACCTAATTGTATCATTTTTCCAAAATCAATAAAGATAAGTCCCCTTTTTCTCTCAGCTATGGGAATAGATTCATTTTCATTTTCAATTAGTCCCTTAGATAAAATCTATAGATTTTCTTCAAAGTGATAGTTTGGTGTTGCATATTCCCGATTAAGTTAATAGTTTTTGTTATCAATTGGTCTTTTCATCTTACGTGGTTAAATTCAATTGATTGTGGCCATAATCAATTGGTCTGTCATTTGAAAAGTGATATTCAATTGAGATAACTATGAATTTATCTTAGGTCATATGCTCATTTCATAACACCTTTGAAGTGATATGTTTCCTGTAAACTGTCTCTAAGGTTTTACATAGGGTTGGGATGATTTTGACTCTATTTCCCATGATAGAATAAGGCACTAGTCTATATACATATTGGATTATGGTTATTTAGTTTATTGTTTATAGTTTTTTGATATTATGTTCATCTGTCCTTTTCAATTCTCACTTATATTTGTGAACATCTCTTAATACATTAAAGCATTTCAGTTAGCATTTTGTGACACACTGCTTTCAGTTAAGATTTCTTTCAAGTACCTTTCCATTTTGTGAGAGAAAGAAGTTTGAAGTAAAATTTATCTGCTATAAAAAGAATTGAGATTTGGAAGATAAATATAAAGTATAGGCCTACCAGCCTTGGTTCTGTAAAGTCAGAATTGCAGAAGGTTCGGCCTTGTCTTGTTGAAACCTTGTTAGTTGGCCAAATCACTTGGGTTTCCCAACATTGGATTGGCAAGTCCATACGAAATCCAATCTATTGATTTGAGCACCAACAAGGAGATTGTTAATTCTATCAGAGGAGCTAGTGGAGCCATAACAAAAGAAGATATTACAAGAAAAATGTTGAGAACCCCACTACCGAGTTATGTTATTTGAGTATCTTCTATACAAGAGTTGAGATCCATTCCTTAGATGAATGTTTCACTTGATGCTACTATTGGTAAGATGGTTGCATTTGAGATTAATGATTTTGATAATAGTTTACCTACTACATCTAAGATTGAGTCTACATTTAAGTCATCTTTGAAGATTGGGATTTCTAAGGACTCTCGACCCAGTGATGGATATTTGAGCAGTTCTAGTGAGATTTTATAGCTGTTAGAGTGGTTTGGAAGAGTTATATGTTGCAGATGAAGAGAACGAGAGAGAGTTTGAAGCTTTGTTGTCTAGAAGGCTACAAAGAGGCAAAGGAAAATACCGAGGTAAGTTACCCCTGAAATGTTTTAACTATAACAATATTGATCATTTTGCATTTAAATTCCTTGAGAAAGATAATGAGGAGAATAAAGATAAAAGAGATAAGGACAAAAGAGAAAAAAAATTCAGGAGATTCAGAGACTACAAAAACAAAGGTAAGAAATCTTGCCATATTGCTAATGAAGACCTAAGTGATGATGATTGAGATGATAGTGATGAAAAAGAAGTTTTGTATGTTTCTGTTAAAGATAATTTTGAAGAAGAAAACAAAGAAGAACCAAGAGCCCTAATATCACAAGTAAGTAAGAATGCAAAATTGATTATGGATAGTGGTTGTTCATATCATATGACTGGTGACACACTTAAGTTTATTTCCTTGGAAAAGCATGATGGGGGATTTTCTAGATTTGGTAATGATGCTCCATATCCTATGAAAGGAAAAGGTTCTATAATTCTACTGAATAACATGAGATGTGATGATGTTTATTGGGTTGAAGGTTTAAATTATAATCTGTTGAGTGTTGCATAGTTAAATAACACAGGTTGCTGACTGAAATTTCAATATGGAAAGGTGAAAGTTTTTTTTATAAGAAGGAGAGTCTGATTGCTAATGGAGAACAATCTAAATGTAATTTATTTTATCTTCATACTTCTATGAATATTTTCTTGTTTGCTAAAGGTTAAGATGTTTGGATATGGCACAAAAGAATTTGTCATGTTAATTTTGACAACTTGATCAAAGTGAGTAAAAAGAATAGAGTCAGAGGATTAATGAGATTAGAGAAACCTGATGATGTTATGTGCAGAGAATATCAAATGGGTAAAATGACTAAATCTAGTTATTCAAGAAAGACTTATATTAAACAAGGAATTTTGGATTTAGTGCATACTGATTTATATGGAGCCATGACAACTCAAAGTGACTATGGAGACATATATTTTATTATATTTGTGGATGATTATTCTAGAATGTGTTGGAAAGTGACAATGCAAGAAATTGTTATTTTTTCATTGCTGTCAAACCTTAACTGGTGAGACTATTGTTATTTGTTTGAGTACCATATCTACTGATGATGAAGAAGATTTAACAAGAAGACCAAGTGAATGGTTGAGTTAAGGCAATTAAAAGGGTACTTGATCAATTGGCACTCTGGCAAAGTAATTAGTTGTTTATC
>MU226129.1:859816-877653 GCA_018584345.1 Thuja plicata
GCATCATTAAACACATATGCCAGTAATATCAACAAACGTGAATCCAAACATTTGAATACAGTGAATTGATATCCTTGAGCACAAGCACCAATAACATCAAATAATAGAGATAAAGCACTGGCTAGGGTATGACACCAGTAGAATGCAGTCATTTTAGAGAGAAAATCCCTCAACAATAAAATGAAATGCATTCGAATATGATGCCAGAAGCTCGAAAGATGAAGAAATCACATACCTTCTCCCACGCTCAGTTGTCACTCCTTTTCTCCCGCTCTCCAATCAAAATGAAAATGATGAGGCTGTTTCACTTTTTTTTTTAATGTATACCCTGAATCTGTCAGAGTTCCAATGGTCAATTAAACACCCATCATAATACTGACATCATCGAGGCCTATTACAAAAAAAAACACCAAATTCGTAATAAAAAGTTACCCGTCGGAAACTTCTATTGAAATTTGGCCCCAAATGTAGTAGTGAAATTGATGAATTAATTAATTACATTTAATCATGAAGGAGAATCAGAATGTATGCTATAGTATTATAATATTTATCCAAGAGGGATAATAGTTTGATGATCATAAATAGAACTATCAACTTAGAGGGAGTAATGACAGAGATTGACAATATTGAGAATTGCCATTATCAATTTCTATAGTAATACTATAGTGTTTCCATCAATTCCAAAGAGGGATATTGTTAATCAACTGATAGTATTTAAGTTTTATTTTGTCTGATTCACCCCCCTCTCAGTGGACCAACAATAATGTTCATCAAACTTGGGTGAACTCGGTGACTTACCCCTTTTTCTTCTGCATATGTTTGCAGTATGTCTAGGTTTCCCACAGTAGTGGCAACTAGGCTTGTTTGACTTTGGTGGGGTAGAAGTGCCTTGAGTGTCAACTTGATTATAGGAATCTCCTTTCTTATTAGTGCTCTTACTATTGAATCCTAATCTAGTCTTGTCTGTCAGTTGTCTCTAAACTTTAAGTTGTGCATCCAATGACCTCAGTGTTTCTTCATTTCTCTTTAGTATCTCATTTGCTTCTTTTTTCAGATTTCATCTCCCTAGTCAATCTATCATCTTCACACTTCAGTGCTTGATACTCAAACTCTTTCCTGGTCAACTCTATATTTTATCTCACTAGCTGATTGATTATATTATAGTGTACCTATGTTATCCTCATGATCTAATTGTCTTTCTTAGCTATTCTCATCTTGAACTTTCTTTTGTTTTCTTCAACTAATTTCAATGCATCTTCAGCTAATCCCTTAGAGTCAAGTTTCTCACTCATTCTCAATGCTTGTGTTTCTTGATCTATCTTTGCCAAGTTCAGTTTCTCGATGATTTTCTTGTTCTTTTCCATGAGTTTTGCAATGGAAGAATCAAATTCATCACTTAGACTACTTTCATATGTTGTCTCAAGAGTATCAGCATGCTCTTATGTGAATTTGAGTTCACTACACAACTGCTTCCTCACTTTTAAGTACTTTTCTAATTTGGTTTTTAGATCTTCAATCACTTCTTGTGCACTCTCCAACTCAAACTCAATACTATCAATCTTCTTAGATTGCTTGTAACTTTCCATGGTCATGATCTTTAGTCTCAAGTGGTTAAACCCCTATCTCAAGAGACTAGCTCTGATACCAATTATTGGATTAATCTATGGAAAGGTAAGTGTTGAGAGGGGAGTGGTAAATCAATACTTTAATACTTTTAGCTACTATTCTTTTATTTTCACCGAACTGAATATCATTCATAAAAACATTGAAAATATGTAACATAAATCAGAAAATCATGACACATAAAAACATGATCTTTGGTCATGCGAAAATCCTTGGTTAGAGGAAAAAATTTGCAGTGGAGATGGCACCCACAATCCTTTACTTCTGTAGAATAAAGGTTTCTTAGTTAGAGATACAATGTTAGCTACTTATGGTAGCTTACCCTGCTAGGAGTATTATACTTGGTCAAGCATAAAAAAGACTTATTCAGTATACCTAGGTAAAGGATTTTACAATCTCTCATCTAAGAGATGTACCCAGTTAGAGGATTTACAAAATAAGACCTATAAGGGCCTACCCACTCAATGAGATTTATACTCTTCTTATTATTATAAAAACTATTACAAATATTTTTGCAA
The DNA here is from genome assembly GCA_018584345.1 of Thuja plicata. NCBI lineage: Eukaryota > Viridiplantae > Streptophyta > Pinopsida > Cupressales > Cupressaceae > Thuja > Thuja plicata. The sequence goes on from MU226129.1 coordinate 861,958, forward strand.
GTATGAATAAACCATAATTCTATTCATACTCTTTATGCTCTGCAAGTGCATTACCTCTTTTTGCACTCAGTAACTTATCTATTTTGCACCCTATAAATTTTGCATTTTTTTTATGCAATGTCATTATAACTGCTTCTTTCTCTATAATATTCACCATCTCTCTGTCATCTTCATTTTTTATTCATGTTATATGATCTTAAGGTAGTTAACCTAATTTAGATCCTTCTCCTTTTGCAGTGGAGGTGAGGCAGTTGGAGGTTGGTTTCATTCCCAATGCATTTATTATACTTGAATATCATTCATTGAATTGCCTCATGATTCTGTATAATCATGTTAATGCAATCCCAATGTTCAACCTAGCATTTACCTCAAAAAATGTAAAATCTTTCCCGCTCGGAGTCCAGGTTCAATGTATTCAAATTTTAATTGTTATGTCAGCTTTGGTGTGTTTGGTAATGTTATTTGATCTTTCTCAGTGACATAACATCTTCTCAGTGACTAACCCTACTCTTTGACTAGGTGATTAACTCTTCTCAGTAACTATCCTTTGCATAAATTGGTTCTTGCTAATGTTCAGTGTTCAGTGTCATTGATACTCTACTTTACCGACTGTATTCCTTAGTGTATTCTTCCTTTTACCAATTTTCTCCATTAACTATCATGACTTTGACAAAAATAATGACAACAAACTATATCATAGGAGTATCAAAAATTTTAACCCCTAAGTCATGGTTTGTAGACCTAGTTATTTACCCATTAGTGAAGTCCAACATTTTTGGCATTGTTGTTGGAGATGGTGTCAAATTGGGAACTTATTGAAGTCGTAGAATTTGATTTATTGAATTTTGTTCAAGAGTTTTAAATCTTACTTAGACTCAATTTTTGATTAAGGTAACTACATGGTTTTGAAGGGGCCCCAAACCCTTTACAACACAAATCTGAGATAAAGCATTAAAGAACCAAAAAAAACAACTACTGTCAGCCTAGTCGACAGTTACAAAACAGGGGCTCAACTGCAGAATAGAAAAATACAAAAGAGCCCAAAAAAGACAAAGATAAAATAGGAAACCAACCAACAATCACACACCAAAAAACCTTCCAGCAACATAGTCACACCAGCATCTTCAGATACTCTTTTGACTTATCCAGCTGAGTCTAAATGTTCAGGATTGACTCCTTCAAGGTTGTAAGATCTTTGGACTGGGGAGTTGGTTTCTTTTTTGTGCTTGATCTTGTCCTAGTCCCCGAGCCCATAGTCTAAATTTCCTAACTCCCACCTTCATCATCAATGTTGATAGCTTTTTTGTCAGTGTTATTCCCCTCCAACATAGCATACAAGGCTTTGAGATTCTCAATCATAGATTTCATGCCCATGTTATTCATAGTTAGCAGCTTCCTAAGCATAATGTCATTGTTGCTATCTTTTTCCATAATTAGGGATATCTTTCTATCAATGGCACTATTAATCTTTTCTTCCAGCCAATTAGTGTTCTTAGTTACCTTATCATGAATGTTCTCACCTTTGTTATACATAGCAGCGTCATTTCTCATTTTATCAACTGTTTCCTCCAGCACATCATTCCTCATATTCAAGGCTTTGTATTTGATGCGCAGGTCTTAGATGTCATGAAACACCCACTTATCAATGTTGAATGCAAAGATGGTCTTGTTTCTTGTGGCTTGAAAGATGCTCATGTTTGTAACCCTTTTAGTATTGAAAACTTGTTCAAAAATGGCTTCCTCTGCATTTTTTTGAGTTTGTTGATTCTCCTCCCTTTTTGCATTAACCTCCCTAGTTAGGTTGACAGAAGGATTGGGTTCATCCTTCTGATTAATGGTATTGTTGGGGGAATCCACATAGGTGTTATCATACTCATTGTTCTCATGGGTTTCATTCTCCCTATCCTCGGCTTCATTCTCAGTTAACCCTTCATTTTCTGCTTCTTTATCAATTTTTTCCATTTTCTCTTTTCCTTCCTCATTTTCCTCATTAGTTCCCAAATGGGTTTCCTCCAGGTAGCTATGAATAATTGTATTTATTGGGTTAATAATCTCATCTAGAATTTCCTGCTGATCATCTTTGACGTAATCCCCATCAATACCTTTTCTTGCTTCTAGCTTATTCTGATTTTCCTCAATTGAAGCAATGTCCTTTTCCAGATTCTCCATGATGCTCTTCTCACCTCTTTCTAGATCGTCATTTGAGATCATCCCTTCCACAACATCTAAAATGGATGGCTTAACCACATTTTTACTAGAAATACTCTTTTGGGTTTCTTGCTGGACGATGTGTTTTCCTTGTTATCTGTGCTCACAATCTTCCACTTCTAAGAATCAAGACACTTTGGTATCATCTTCAGAAAATGATCACACACATATTCAGAAATGAGAATAATGAGACCCTCATGGAGCACGGGACTAGCTTTAACTCTATGGTCCATGGTGCTCTGGTTAAGGGACCTTAGGAGAAAGTAGGGGAAGGAAACCCTATCTTCATGGCGGAAATGATTCACCAGCACAAAGTGGAAGTTATACACTCTGGTGAATCTACCATCTAAGGTAAAATATTTCATAATGACCCTAGGCACTTTAGCCCAAATTAGCTTAATATTATTAATGTTAACAAAATCAACATTTCCTTTTACAAGAAAAGCCTTTTCCTCATTAGTCTTGGGAAAATCCTTGTAAGCCTTGTTCCCACTTTTTTATCTTTGGAAAAATTTATGCCCTTAAGAGGCATACCTTTAATTTCAGCAATAATCTCAAGAGTCAGAGGGAAAGATTTACCTGCAAGATGAACTTTATTATTCTCCCAACCCACTGCAAACTGTCTGGTTATCTCTTTGTCATTGTCATTGTAGCCGTCTGAGGTACTTAGTGACTCTTCCTTTATTAATTTTTTTCCAAACCTCCTTCTCATGACTCCATTTAAACTCAGCTAGTTCTTCCCTCTTAAGGTTTCCTCCCATCTCTTCTTCTTCTTTCATGCAGCTATTCTCCAAGGCATTGTAGCTCTGCTTTCTCTTAGAATAATTTGGCTTCAAACTTCTCTATCTAAATTTGCTACATCCAAAATAATAAATTTTTAGTTACATCTTTGTTTTGGTTACCCACAAAGCATGCATAACAAGACATGTATTAACACTTTTGCACACCACTTTCCACTTTGGCTTAAAAGTACTCACGCTCGGATTCACATTATGCCCTATCATCATTATAACTAATAACTCCCTCTTTTTCATTGATCTTGTCATCATTAATGAGATTATTAATTTCATCATTAATTTTGTTTGTAACATTCCACTTGTTGATGACATCAATCTTTACCTCTATGTTGGCCAACCCATCCACAGCCTAGTTAGCTTTGTGATAGTTATGGGCTACATGAAAGCTATCAAATTTAGAGGAAATGTTATTGATCTTCTCTATAATATGATTAATAGTCCACGAAGGTCTACTTAGGACTTTGATATTGTTAATAATGTTTAGGGAGTCTCCTTCCAGCCAAACATTTTTACACCCCAGCTCATCTTCTAGCATTACAATTTTAAGGGAAGTGAAAGCTTCAGCTTTATGATTAGACTAAATTCCCAGAGGGACAGCCACCTCTCTTACACAGTTACCCATCCCATATTTGATAATACCACCTCCTCCAGCAATACTAGGATTACCTTTTATGGCCTCATCAAATTTCTCTTTGACCCATTCCTCGGAAGGAGAAGAACATCGGGCATTGGCTCTAGGATGAGGAGCAGAAATATAAGAGGTATTGAATTGCCAATTTTTGATATCTTCAAAATGTTGTGGGGAACAAATGATCTCACTATTTTCATTAACTATTAGTTTAAAATTCTCCTCCATCCCTCTACATATATGATTACTAACCACCTCAGGTTTAGAAGATTTCTCCTTGAAGACCTTGTTGTTTCTTTCCTTCCAGATCCGCCAGCAGAAATGGGGAGAAGAAGTTTCCAAAATTCTCTTCCTAAGTTATTTGATAACAAGCAGCTCCATTGATTCACCAAGTCCTACCAAAGAAGAGGAAAAACCCGACAAAGATTCCATTTTCTCAAGATGATCTCCCATGCCTTATGAGTGTAGGAATAGTGCATCATTATATGGTTACAAGATTCAACATCCTCTATGCATAAAAAACAACTATTAGAAAGCAGGAAACCCCTTCTACTAAGATTATCCAAGGTTAGGGGTTTATTATAAAATAATAGCCAGAAAAAGAAATTGTTTTTAGGATTGAGAAATTTATATTAAACTTTATCACAATCGGGTCTTTCCTCATCCAAAGTCAAAAGGTTACAAGTCGAGTCCACAGTATTAATACCATCCGGGTTAGGTGCCCAAATGACTTCATCGGGATTGTTCTCATTAACAAACCATGAATGCAGATCATGTTGTAGTGGAAGGAGGCCTTTTCCAATATCTCCTAGATTAATCCACTTATTATCTGTCCAATAGTCCTTAAATTTTTCACCAATGTATTCTTTACATCTTTCTATGGCATGTTTCTAGTCCTGGTTATTAGAAAGGGGGAGATTTTGAAGCCAGTTGTCTTCCCAGAAATCAATTTTCCTGCCATCCCCCAGCTTCCACCTCCTTCCCTTCATAATCAAATCTTTTGATGAGCTTATTTTGTTCCAAGTGTAGGACCCATGCAAGATTAGTTCCTCATTAAGGAAACTCTCCAAGGAATTGGAGTTATAAAGATATTTATTTCAGATGATCACATTCGATTCTTTCACATTACCAAAGATTCTCCATAGTTTTTTGGCAAGAATGGCTTTGTTGACATTTTTAATAGATCTCAACCCAAGACCCCTAATTTTTTGGGGTTTTCAGACACTTTCCCAAGAAACTAGACTAATCCTTTTCTTTTCTTCCACCCCAAACTACAAGAATCCTTTCTGGATTCTTTCAATGATTGTAGCAAACTTATGAGGGATTTTAAATAGACTCTGTACATACACTGGGAGGTTTTGTAAAGTAGATTTCAAGAGCTGGACCTTCCCATCATTACTTAGAATAGTACCTTTCCAACCAACCAACTTTTTATTGAATCTATCTATAATGGAATTCCAGAAACTATCGGGCAATTTTGAGCATAGCGGAAGGCCTAGGTAGGACGAAGGCAAAGCACCAACACTGCAGCCCATAATATTAGAGATTTTTCTTTGTCTCACCTCTGGGGTATTGATAAATAATATAGAGCTCTTGTTCTAGTTGATAAGTTGACCTAAGGTGGAGGTGTAAGAGGAAAGGGCTATCTTCAATTTTCTATCTTCTTTGATAGTTGCACTCCGCATAATGAGAGTGTCATCAACGAATTTCTCATGGGAAAAAACTAATCTAGCAGAAGACGGTTGAAGGCTAGAAATTAGTCCTTCTCCTACAAATTTTTTAATATACCTTCCCAAGAATTGAGCCAAGATAGAAAAGTAGATAGGGTATATAGGGTCCCCTTGTCTTAATCCTTTTGTTGGTTTGATGAAATTTGAAGATCCCCCATTGACAATAACAGAGGACAACATAGTGGTAAACAACTGCATGATATTTTTGGTACCTCCCTTATCAAAACCCAAAGCATTGAGGAATTTCAACAGAAAGTTCCAATCCACCCTATCATAAGATTTAGAGATATTCAGCTTCATAAGGAATCCTTGTTTGTTGGCCTCATCCAAAGAATGAATATTTCCATGAGAAACAATAATAGAGTCCAAGATTTTCCTTCCTGGAACAAATCCATTCTGCTGAGGTGAAATAATCAAAGGCAATATCGATAGAATTCTTGAAGTAAGGACTTTAGAAATGATTTTATACAAATATTTACAGAGGCTAATCGGTCTAAAAGAATGAACCTTATTAGCTCCAAAAATTTTAGGAACTAGCACCAGAAAGGTCACTTTAATTGCAGCAATCACATCTTTTCTTTAAATCTCCCAAAACTGTTGAAAAAGGACCATCGGGAAACCATCAGAGCCAGGGGACTTCTCACCTTCAAACGAGAAAATGACCATCTTTATTTCCTTCTCCAAGGGGATGGCTTTGAGACTCATATTGGTTACAGCATCCATCAAAGACGGGATGGCTGACAAGATTTTATCTTGATCCAAAAGGTCCTGATTATTATCCCTAGATAGGAGGGATGATAATATCATAACATTTCTTTTCTGATGTCCTCTTCTTTACTAATAATTATTCAAACTTGATATTCTATTAGCTTCTTTATGCTTCATTGCAGTCATATGAAAGAATCTTTCATTTTTATCCCCTTCCCTTAGCCAGAGGGCTCTAGACCTCTATCTCTAGAAATTTTCCTCTTTAGCAATAATATTATGATAATCTGCAAGTAGGTTATTCTCAGTACTTTTGAGTTCCTCCATGAGGCCTTCTTTTTGGATTTGGTCTTGCATCTCCTTGATTTCAGAATGTACCCTATTTTTTGGACAGGAAAATGTCACCAAAAACTTCCTTGTTCCAAGTCTTAATTTATTTCTTTTGATGGTGTTAAGTTTTCTATCTGCCCTAAACATCGCTCCTCCATACAAAGCGTAATTCCACCAACCATAAATTTTTTCCTTCAGATTTGGGTGAGCCATCCCATCTTTTCAAATGGAAAGGGAAATTTTTTCTTTCCACTCATAGTATTAGCAGTAAAAGAAATAGGGAAGTGATCAGATCCAATTCTCAGCAAAGAAGGTAGGGAGAAAGCATACCTTGAGATCCAATCAAGAGAGATAAGGGTTATATCAAGTTTTACTTGGATAAGGTCCTTACCAAATCTTCTATTAGACCACATGTAAGATATTCCTTCTAGCTCAATATCCAGGAAAGCTTCCTCATTGATATAATGCATCAGGTTTGTTTTGTTGTCCATCTGGGAGGGGATACCTCCCATTTTTTCATCATCTTTTAGTGGGGAGTTAAAGTCTCCAATTACCATCCAATTTTTTTCCTGACAGTTCTTTCTGATGTCTTTTAGGCTTCTCTAAAATTTCATTCAACCATTTCTGATGTTTGGGGCGTAGATATTAATCAAGTTCCAATAGAAGTTATCTCTTAAATTTGTCAATTTCACCAGGATAATGTTGTTTTCACTCTTCAACAAAGTGTAGTCAAAGGTCTAATTGTTCCAATAAATAACCACCCCTCTAGGATCCCCCTCAGAGTCATAGCTAAAGCTACCTCCAGTCATGATAGGCTTAAATTTTTTAACTTTTTCTCTCAATGCCAAACTTTTTTACATGAGAAACATGCAAAAGGGATTGACTCATATTCCACTTGCTGAATATGTTTCCCTAGTTTAGACATGATTTTTATCACCTCATGGAGGTCCACATTTTGATGGATGTTAATGCAATCTCTTGCATTGACCAGCCTAGACTTCACTGATGTCATAGGGTCAATAGACAAAATTTCTCCAAATGAACCAACCAGACCAACAAAAATATCCTCATTCCAGTATTCCAGAGGGAGACCTGGGAAGCACACCTAGATAGGAGCTGACTCAAAGAGATCCAAATTTAGGTCAAGTTTAGTAGTCCACTTTTTCAAAGCTAGAGATGAATTGCCAAACATCTATGGACATCCACAAAGGATTATGGACATATCTTCCATATTAGAGAAAACAAAGGAAAAGAAGACCTTTGGCATCGCGACAATGTCAACATGACCTTTGAGTCTCCATTTTATGTTAACTAGGGTTCTGACCATATCAATGTTGGGCCATGAACCAATAAATTTTCCCACCAGAGAAAGTTCCATAGAGGTTACAGTATGATCCACTAGTGGGTCTGGAAGAGAGATACAAAAAACCCCCTTTAGAGGCTCAAAGAAATTGTTAATGCTAGGGAACGAAAATTTTCCTGTTGGTTTCACCCCCAAAAGAGAGGACCAACTACTACTACCCAGAAATCTTTCATAAACTTTTCCAGCTGAAGAAGAAGAGTTTAACTTACCAGCTGATGATGATTTTTTAGGCCCACCACCCCGGGAAGGAACCGCATTTGTCTCCCTGTCCACTTTCAAGTTCTTTGTGGAGCCCTCATCTAACGTTCCTACTTCCTTCTGCTCCTTTTCTGCAATATTTCCTAAAGTAATCCCACCATTACCAAGATTTCAGCTCATGGAGGAATTCAAATTCAAACCACCTCCCGCTCTCCCTTTCTCCACTAGTGCCATTGTTGGGTAAGCAATAGTTTTAGTATCTTACCTGGTCTTAGTTGATCATAATTTCCATCACTATTTTTAGTTTTTTAGATGATTAAATTGGAATTTGCATAAATAAATGCATATCTAGGGGTAGGAGAAGGTATGTTTTCAGATGATTCCTTCCTAATAAACCAAAATTTGAGAACCAGCCCTCTAAGTTATCCAATTAAGCTGAGATAAATTATTTTTCTAATGTGTTTTCCCATTTGACTAACTCATCATCCTCTGAAGATCCTTTTCCTCAACCACTTGTTGAGAATCCTCTTTCTCTCATAGTTTATCAGGCAAGAATGGATTCCTTGAATCAACCTAATCATCCAACCTTTCCATTTCCTATCACTGACCAAAATGAAGTTGACAACCTCAAGAACATTGTTGCCTCACTCCTTCCTAAATTTTATGGAATAGTAATAGAGGACACAAAAAATTTATTGTTTGAATTTGATATCCTCTATAGAAGCTATGATTATACTACTGATGCTCATAGGATTAAACTTTTTCCTACCACACTGAAGGAATATGCACTAAGATGGTTCATGAGAATAGAAAGGAACACTATTGATACTTTGGATGAGATGAAAGTAAATTTTCTTGAGAAGTATAAAGAATATTATAGAAGTGATAATATGAGAGGAGATGGTATCTTTAGGATGCAGTAGAAGGAGGATCAAATGTTGGAGGACTATATAGGAGGGTTCTTGTTTAGTCTCCATAAATCGCAACATTATGAACTTAGTGAAGAGTCCCAGAAGTTTCTATTACTTAGAGGAATTATTGAGACCTATATGGAAGCTTTAGACTTGATGGGAGGAGGAGATATCACTCGAGCTCCTTGGAATGATATTAGGAAGATATGTCAGGATTAATCCCAAGAAACCATGAGGAAAGGTAGAGGTTTCCAAGATGGAATGAGTAAGTCCTCAAATGAATAATTTGTATGCATATAACTAATACATACACTGAATATAAACATATGAACAATAGTTTGATTTATGAAAACATGAATTAAATAGTATGTAAATATTTCATTGAAGAAATGAAAATTTCCTTGTTTCTAAATTTGGACTACTAATAATATTGATATCTTACTAAAAATAGTATAACTTGTATGGATCTAAATGATGCATACATTTAATAGAAGGTGTTGATATTATTGACAACTTACTAAAAATAGTATAATTTTCCTACTATAGTTTACCACTTTACCATTAGGAAAGGGGTTTCATTAAATCATTCAACATATTTCAAATAACATTAAACATCCCATTAAAATCATTCTAGACCCCATTCTAAATAATGCATACATATGAATAATAATTTGATTTACAAAAACATGAATTAAATAAATCCTATGGTGCCAACTGTAACAAGCACCTTGATTTAGGAATGTGCAGATGTTTCCTTAGATCTAAAATATTTAGAGGATATATAGTGCAAATAGAGGGAATTTTAAATGAAAATGACGCTTGTAATTCCCTCTTATAAAATCATTTGAATGTGAATATGAAGACATTGATTTGTGGTTGTTCATTTTGAATTTGAAAGTAGAGAGAGAAAAAAATTATCATTTCATTTTGTACTTGCTTTCCATTTATTTTTCATTTCTACGATGGCTTCATGAATACAATTTTATGCTTGATTTTTTTCTTTATTTATTTGTTTATTGATGATCATTACACCATTTATTGTATGTGCAGGTAACAATAGAAATTGGACTAAATGCTTGAAGATGTGATAGGATGTGTGGGAGAATGTGCATACTAGAGCACATACAGTTTATAATTGTTTGTATTGTAATATATAATGTACCAATGGTTGTAAGGATGTGTGGGAGAATGTGTATATTAGAGCACATATAGTTTACCATTATTATTAATTATAACATACAATGCACAAATAGTTGTGCACATTTTTACTTAAATAGAATATATCATGAGTTTTGGGTCACTTGTTTGTGGTGCTATTTGACATTAAAGTGATTTTTTGAATAAAAATTTAAGCAATTTTGTCCAACTTAGTGTGTATTATAAAAATAAATGTACGAGTAGTCATTCACTTGTATTGTTCAACTATACACAATATAGTGAATGGTTATTGGTGTATCATGAAATTATGTATTGGGTCATTTGTGTAGAAATCATTAGCTAACTAAATGAAGTTTTTAGGGGGCTTAGGTGTGCATGGAGTGTACATTTATTGGAACGTGTTTGGTCAATGGTCCTCTTCCCCTATGTGCAATAAATTTTGGCCCCACATTTCCCCCTTAAAGTGTAGATCTTATTGTGGTCCAAATGACACAATACAACATAAGTAAAATAACCTACCTCACCTCTCCTAAAAATATTATAGATCTAGGATATATGGTCTCCATGGTCTCTATAGTTGGGTCACAATGATGTTGGTTAACTCAATGTATTAAGAAAATGGTTTGTTCAAGAGGCCATTGTGTTTTAAAATACGAAATCAATTTTTATCCTGAATATGAGCTTTTCATGACTTTTCTCTTTCTTTTTTCTTTTTTATTTTATAATTTTCTTTGTTTCATTTTATCATTTTTATTTTCTATTTTCTAATTTCTTTTATTTATTTTATGTTTAACTTTATCAATACTAATTTCAAAAAATGGCAAAAGAGATAGGTAAATAAATCATAAAAATAATTGTATCTTGATTATTTTTCATTTATATTTATATTTTTATGTCACAAAATCTAGAGAATTATATTTTGACTTTACTTAATAAAATCAATATGCATTCAATTCAAGGAAAAGAATTTGTAAATAGTCTAATCAAATTATTTAATCAATTATAATTAAATATCATAAATACATTGTATTTCACACAATTAATGTAATGGGTATTCTAACTATTCATAAAAGAATAATAGATTTAAGCATGTAGAGTATGTTGGAAGTGTAATATGGAAAACAATAACTGAGGGGGGGGGGGGGGGGGTAAANGCGTAAATCATGTGTATAAAAATTTTACACTTCTAAAACAAATTGGTTCAACCATGTATTCATAAACATAAACTGAAATGTTGTAATAGATTTAATCATCTAATCATATCCATAATGAACACATAACACAAAGATTTGGTAACCTAGAAACCCTTGAAGGTAAAAATGGGGTGGGGATGACACCCACAAATATTCACTACTGCAGCAATGAAGTGTGTCTGTTAGGGATACAAAGTTTGATCACTTTTGATTATCTACCCTGCGAGGGGTCTTCCCTGTTAAGAGCTTTCAAAATTATACAATTTACCTTGTTAAAGGATCTAAAAATTACAACTAATTAAGCACTTAGTTAAGAGATTTACAAAGGCATTCTAGGACCACTTTGTTAAGAGATTTACCCTGATTCACTTGCTAGAATGTATCAGTACCTGATCCTTCGGTCTACACTACAAATGCTGATAATAGATCTCCTCTTTCTGACTCTTAACTGATCTCTTATTCTACTTTATATTTGTTCTACTCTTCACTACTCTGCTCGGTCACTTTGTCTGGTCAATGCTTTAGATATGAAAAATATGCATATGCATCTGATCTCTTCTCTTCACATCTACATCCAAACATACACTTACACTACTCTCTGATTAGGGTTTGAAGCATCCCATAAATAGATCAGTGATGAAACATCCAAATCAAGATCAACGATCTAGATTCATCACCTTTTTCCACTTAGGCATCCCTAATTTTCATTGGTTGCATGGCTTGCATAGGGATCCATAATAATAAAAATAACACAATTAATGCATTAAATATCAGTGAATGATCACTAAATGATTCATAGAAATCAACCAAAATGGTTTACCTAAGTGTTTGTGCCATTCCAAACACATATACAAAAACTATCTTACTCGGCATAGGTTAACTCTGGTGCTCGATAAATACTGTCTCGCTTGGCATAACCATATGATGTCACTGAACACTAACTCTTCTATGCAACTCAACAATCATTCTTCTCGACAACTATTGAGTACTCAACGACCTCTACCTTTCTCAATAGTAACTACTGCTCGGTCTCAGCCTTAGTGAGATGACTCGGTCATAGTGATGACTGACCAACCTGCCTTGATTATGACTAAGTGTGTGACACTAATAGACAACAAAACTTAGAGATAAAAATCTACCCCTTTGACATTAGTGACAAAAACACTTTGGCATGACTTTTTCAGTCCTTTACAAAAATATTACTCAAATAGATTTAGAACTCCCCCTAGGATTCTGACTCGATCTTTATAGAGACTTCTCTACATCTACAACATATTTACATAATACAAAAAAAAATGTTTATACCTTACACTTATTTCTCCTTTACTTCCCCTTGACTGTATCTCATTACTTTCCCCTTTGTTTTTGTCACTATTGTTACAATTATATGCTGGGGTTGTAGGGGTCAAACCATACTTGTCCAAAAATGGCTTATGAATCTGTAGAATCATCACCAATGCATTATCCCAATTACTTCTAATAGATTCAAAAACTTGTAGTTTGATTTCTATCTTGATAGCTAGATCAATCAAACTCTCTGCAATATTCAGAGGTGGATCTTTCTGTGCTAGTTCCTTTTCCTCTTTCACCTCTTTTTGCATGACCTCCAAATTAGGTATCAACATAGTCTAAATCTAAATCAATTTGGCCCTTATTCTTCCATCATTATCCATGAGCTCGGCTAGTCTCCCTTGGGCATGTGTCATCCTGTTAAAATGAATAGAGCTGGAACTTACATCCATGCTCAATGAGTGTCCTGTTGACTTCAAATCCAATTGTAGCTTCTCAATAAGTTGTTGATTCTCCTTTGTAAATAATTCAATATCACAAATTTTTTTGTACAAAGAGAGAAAAAAATTTATGACTTCTTCAGGTTTCTTACCAGATCATAAAGTGAAACCTGCTTCTCAGTAAGCTTTGCTGCAAATTTCTCAAGTACTTTGGTCTCAAACTTTCTCTCAGATCGTTGCATGAGTTTATCATTTGCATCGATATCATCATTGTTCACCTTTTGAACAATAAGAACCAATTGTTCTAATATAGGTTCCTTCTCATTCAGATCTTGAAACTCAAATGTATCAATAAAGATATCTTTTATCTCATGTAGTACTTGCTTCTATTGATGTCCCCTTTTCAATTCCTCTTGCTTGTTCTTTCTGTTCAATAAATCCTACAAGATTAGCATTTTCTCATAAGATAAGTTATCAATATCCCATTTTGGAATTCCTATAATGTCATCAAGTTTCACTTCAGTACTTAGAGACTTGTTCTTTTTCTTCTTATGTGAATTCTTCTTCTTTGTCTCTGGTGAGCTGCTACTCAGTTTCTATTCAGCTTTCAAGATACTAGTACCACTGCTGATTGGAATCAACTCCTTCTGAGTAATAATTATCTTTTGTTTAGGTGTTTTAGCACTCTTGATCTCAGTGTGCATAAGAGGTGTGACATTAGGTAACTGTACTAATTCCTGAATGTCTTCTTCCTCCTTAGGTTCCTATTTCTCCTCGGTCTCAAGAGTCCAAGTATCCTTTGTGTCTCCTTCATGTGATTTAGAGATTTATGATGCAGACTTATCTGCTTGATCTACTTTTCTCTTATCTCCTTCATTGAGTTCAAGGTTTGCCTTGGTAGGTGAATATAGAATTGTTACTATTTATTTTCCCTATTCCTTGACATTCAAACCTTGTGTAACCTCATCAATTATCAAATCGTTGATTTTCTCATCCTCAACCTTATCCTTCATCTCATCTTCAACATTATCATTTATTTCATCCTTAGAAATATACAGTTAATTAATACCTTCCTTATTGTCAAGCTCAACTTATTTTGATGTGCCTTCATCTTTGTTCTTGTCCACTATCAATCCAAAGATAATCTTCCATATCCTTTGGCTTTGTTGTACAACTCCTTCAATAGCACTCAAGCATGGGTGAGGAAACATATCTTATTAGTTCATTTTAAAACCCCAATTAATAATTATGTTATCACTTGTTAAGATTACTTACAATAAGTGATCCTGACAGCCACTTGTGGGCCCCAACGCTTATTGCAATCCACCCCCTACTACACAACTAGGTAACCTACCCTAGGCTCACAGATCCTACAAAGATCTAGCAAGGGTACAAATAAAGATAAACCCAAATCCAATTCCCCACATAATAACAGGAATGATCATATAGATATACACTCTCAAAAAATTCATAAACAACATCAAAAGGATATACATAACTCTTGAAATTTGTTCCTTCCCATACAAGAACTATTGGTTCTCAATTAACAAAAACCACTTAAAAGTACTCTCACAAGATCACATAAGATAAGCTCTAGACAAACTAGGTTGGGTAAGTAGATCGAGACCAAAATCGACATTGCATACATTGAAGCACACAAGACACCATAAAGAAAACAAAAACCCCAAAACCTCTAATTTCATAACCTAAATGTTGACATAGTTCCTAGATACAACCATAAATAAGCAACAAAGTATGCACTAACACACACATATCATAATAAAAGTCGTACTTTGATTAGGAACAATCAATTGTCTAAGAGATTGCATGTAAAAGAACTCATGCATAACTATGATTTAAAAGTTAATGAAAACAACTACATAGTTATAAAAGCGTTCAAATTAGAATTTACAAAAGAGATCATTTCAGATAGCACATGATTACATAAATAAATCATTCAGATAAATCTATTCCCTTAACTAATATATCATTTCTAAATTCACTTCCTTAACTAAACAAGTTCTAGCAATATAATCGTTTAGCTTAGTATTTAATATTAATAGTAATATTATATATTAATCATTAATCTTATTACTATTAATTAATAATAATAATAATAATAATATTAATTATTATATATTAATAATACAAAATAACATTTATATTAATAATAAACTATATATATATATAAACATAATATTTAAATATAAAATATTATTTAAATTTATAATAAATCAATAAAAAATATAAAAAAGAACATATTTGGGGGGGTCTTGGCCCCACCCCACCAACCCCCAACCTTTCTAAGGCTCGACCCGTGGAGTCACATGGGCCTTGCGGGCCCCGTGGTCCCCACTATGGGATCCCATGGGTCCTGTGGCCTACAGATTAATCCATAGAGCCCATAGGTCGTACCTACAGGGTACTCCTACAGCAGTGGTAGGGGAGGTGGTCCCCGCCACTAAAAAACAATGTTTAATTTAATTTAATTTCTTTTTTATCCTTTTTTTAAAGGTTTTTTTTTTAAATTCTCCTCCAACTTTAGTTTAACATGCATTTAAATTTTAATAACAAATCATTTCTATTTTTTTAATTGATTTCTTTTATAATTTATTTTTATTTTTCTGGTGAAAACCAGACTCTATATTTTTTTCCAGCAACTATATTTTTTTTTAAATTTAATTTTCCTTTCAAAACCAAAGGGATATGAACATAAATATGATCCTTTAATATATATATATATAT
>MU226129.1:877703-892293 GCA_018584345.1 Thuja plicata
TATATATATATATATATATATTAAAGACACAAGAACAATTAATATCAAAGGAACAATTAAGGATTTTACTAAAATCATGCAATTGATTTAAATAAGGAAATGATAAGCATTTAATATTAATTTTCAATTGAAATCCTTGCATGCAATTAACATTATTATTTTGTTTTCATGCAGATCTAGGTCTAGGGTTTGGACAAGAACCTGGCAAAGGTATGATTCTCATTTACAGGTGAAGCATTTTTTACAGATCTAAAGGATAATATCCAATTTGGCAACAATATCAAATTTTCTCACAAAGGAAGACATCTTCGCAGATCTGAGACCCTAGTGATAGTTTTGAAAACTAAATCATATCAAATGAAAACCTTGATGCCCATATTACAACCAAAGCAATTAAATGAAACCCTTAAGCCCAAAACATAGATTTGTTATGCAATCATGAAGGAAAACCCACATAAAAGATCCAATAACCTATTCTTCCAATTTTAAGCAATATAAACACATAATATCAAACAAGGAAGATTCAAACACAGGATCTGAGCATTCCAAATGCATAGAAGACAGGGATCTCGAAGCTAGAATTAACAAGATCGAGATCCTACCTTAGTAACTGATGAGAAGATCCCATTCAAATCCAAAGCAATCAAGAATATAAAATACTCTTAAGCTTTCAACAAATCTCCAATCACCTAAATTCTCCTTCTCCCTGATCAAACAACTTCCAAAATGGCTTTCAATCCAGAGATATAGAAAACCAGGAAACTAGGTTTTAAAAAAAATTTGAAACCCTAATGGAATAATAATTATTAATTAAAATTAAAAGAAATGCTTTACTTTCAATTTCAATTTTGCTTAAAGCAATGCACAACTCAACTTTATAATATAAAACAAAGAAAATGTATGAGAATATTTCAATTTAAGCAAATTAATTAATCATGCAACTTAAAGTAATACTCAATAATTTAATTTGCACAATTAATTACAATATTTAGATTTAATATTTATTAAATCTCAATTATTAAATTAAGACTTAATAATTAAATCAATTAAATAAATATAGATATTTAATTATTAAATAGCCATATATTTAATATATCAATGTTTTAACCTTATCAAAGGTGCGATTATTAAGATCAATATTTACCATAAATACTCATTAAATAAAATGAGCCAAAAGCATCATTAATCCAACTGAAAACCATCTAAATAGAAAAACAACTGAAACAGAAAAAAAATAAAACAAAAACACAAGCACACACAGAAAGGCTCACAAATCCACATCACTTAACGGATTCATA
Organism: Thuja plicata; assembly: GCA_018584345.1. Taxonomy (NCBI): domain Eukaryota; kingdom Viridiplantae; phylum Streptophyta; class Pinopsida; order Cupressales; family Cupressaceae; genus Thuja; species Thuja plicata. The sequence continues at coordinate 879,002 of MU226129.1, forward strand.
TAGGATAGACAGTTGGATTCTTGTCCATTTCTAGGAAAAATAAGGTTTTAGGGTAGGGATTTAGGCCTGGATATTATCTCCCCTCTCTTACCATTGAGATATTGCGATAGGGCACGCTCAATCCTGCCAATTCAGGGAAGACGTAGCCCGGTACCTGCAAACTTGTCATCACAAAGATGAACATATGCATACATATAATATAACAGACAATGGTTGAAACCAGTTTAACTTGTGGATCTCACCGAAGCAAGTAACTACGACTTTGTCTCATACCATACCAAACATGCCAAACAGTAATGTAAAACATACCAACAATCCATGTGCATACAGATATAGGGTCAATATTGTTAGAAAACCATAATCAAAATGACATCATAACATGTACATAACCATCCTGAAATAGTCATAAATCACATGTAAATAGAAGATATAACACTACTAGTAAATGAATCAATAATATAATGAAAAGTAATACATGAATATCCTCAAAATCAACTGAAATAACCAATGCATACATGAAAAGGCCTAAAAGAGTTCAACAACTTAAACATAAAAATCAAACTAAGGGGTGGGTACTACATTTCGCACAATGATAACATGTAGGTTTGTTGTTCTTCGACTTTGCATTTCTCATTTATCCACTCTTTGATGATTCTCCTTCTTCAGTGGAAGACTGGTGCTCGGTATGTCCAAGCCCAGATGTGTCACTATTTCTCCTTCATGATCTCATTAGTTCTTCAAAGTATCTCAAGGCTTCATTCAACTTATTTATTCTCTCAATGAGTTCTCTTTCAGATCTCAACTCATTTTTCAATTGAGTGCTCTCAGATATGTAATTTCAATGTCCTTTCTGTTTATCTCTTGATTTTCAAATAAAAGTGGGTTGACCATGTCCAAATGACTATTTGTGAGCTTCTGCACATCACTTGTCCTTTCATCAAGTCTGGTAGCCATCTATTTCTTGTCTTCTTTTTCCATTTTCTTGTCTTCCTCATCTTTCTTCTTCTGATCAATCACCTCACATAATGTTATTGATTGAGTTTCTTGTTCTATCTTTAGACTTTTGACTCGTTCTTTCAGTGTGTTGTTCTTCTCCAATAGATATGCAATTGTTGCATTACTTTCTTTGGAATCTTCATTTTCAAACAAACCTTCAGTGTCTTCTTCTTTATATGAAGTGACATTCAGCTGAGTTGCCAAGTTTTTCCTATCTTTTAAGGATTTCCTCAATTCTTATCTTGCTATCTCAAGTTGTTGCAGTGTCAGCTGGATATCAATCTTTTGATTCTCAATGACCTTTCCCAACTTATAAACCTCCATTTCCAAGATCTTAACTCTCAAGTGGTTAGACTTCTTCTTAGAGAATAATGCTCTGATACCAATTTTTTAAAGTCTAATATGGAAAGCAATAACTGAGAGGGGGTGAATTAAATCTATAAAACTTTTACACTTCTAAAAAAATTGGTTCAACCATGTATTCATAAACATAAACTAAAATGTTGTAATAGATCTAATCATCTAATCATATCCATAATGAATACATAACATAAAGATTTGGTAACCCAGAAACCCTTGAAGGTAAAACTGGGGTGGGGATGACACCCACAAATCTTCACTACTACAGTAATAAAGTGTTCCTATTAGGGCTACAAAGTTTGATCACTTCTGATGATCTACCCTGTGAGGGATCTAATCTATTAAGAGATTTAAAACTTATACAAAATACCTTGTTAAAGGATTTAAAACTTCCAACTAAGTAAGCACTCAGCTAAGAGGTTTACAAAGGCCTGTTAGGACCACTCTGTTAAGAGATTTACCCTGATTCACTTTCTAGAATATATCAGTACCTGATCCTTCAGTCTACACTACAAATGTTGATAATAGATCTCCTCTTTCCAACTCTTAACTCATCCCTTATTTTTATTTACCTCTGTTCTTCTCTTCACTACTCTGCTCGGTCACTTTGTCTAGTCAATGCTTCAGATATGCAAAATATGCATATACATCTGATCTCTTCTCTTCACATCTGCATTGAAATATACACTTACACTACTCTCTGATTAGGGTTTGAAGCATCCCATAAATAGATTAGTGATGAAACATCCATATCAAGATCAAAAATCTAGATTCGTCACCTTTTTCCACTTAGGCATCCCTAATTTTGATTGGTTGCATGGTTTGCATAGGGATCCATGATCATAAAAATAACATGTATTTAATGCATTAAATATCAGTAAATGATCATTAAATGATTCATAAAATTTGGCCAAAATGGCTTACCTAAGTGTTTGTGCCATTCCAAATGCATATACAAAAAGTGTCTTACTTGGCATAGGTTAACTTTGGTGCTCGCTCAATACTGTTTCAATTGGCATAACCATATGTTGTCACTCGACACTAACTCTTCTATGTAACTCGACAATCATTCTTCTTAGAAACTATTGAGTACTCAACAACCTCTATCTTGCTTGGCAGTAACTATTGCTTGGTCTTGGCCTTAGTGAGATGGCTCAGTTGCAGTGATGAATGACCAACCTACCTTGATTATGACTAAGTGTGTGACACTAATAGACAACAAAACTTGGAGATCAATAGAGTAGTACTGGGATGGGTGACCTCCTAGAAAGTCTCGATGTTTTATCTTTGTGAGCATCACCTAGATGCAATGAGTGCTAAGTGTTCCATCCATTCTCATGAGAGATGGGTTCTTGTGAGCCACTACTCATGAGACATGGGTCAATAAGTTTGAATCAAGAACTACACAATTGAATCCTAATACCAATATCACAATTTGACTTTCTATGAAAAATATCTCCTACTTATCAATGCATGTGTTCTTTAAAATTTTACTAGATTTCAAAAATAAAGAAGAATTAGACAACTCCACCATTTTAGAGATAAATAAACCAATGAATAAAGTCAAATCTTTATAACTTTAGCAAAATTGTAGACAAAAGATTGATTGTCCCAACATTAAACATTTTAGTTGTTGTCTCACTATTTATTCTAATAGAGGCAAAAGAAAGGAAATGCTACTTATATATTGCTAACAAGTCCTAAATATTCCATACAACCAACTCCAACTATAAAAAAAATATCTTAAAATAATAGTCCAACTCCATCTTACAACTAAGAACTTATTCATAAGTTTAACTTATTTTACATGCTAATTAAAGTACATCCAACTTCTTAAAATAGGAGACACCTTATATTACTTGAACCCAAGTACTTTCAATAACTATTTACTATAATACAAAGAATAAACAATAAAAGAATAATTAATTATTTGCTTCTAGATTTGATTGTGTAAGTGTTTTGATGCTAAAAACACTTACACAATCAAATCGAGAAACAAATAATTAATTTAAATGGATTGTGGAAATCTGATAATGTTAAAAGAATAATTGTCTAATTATTTTACCAATTTACTGCTAGTTTGACTTGGTACCAAAACTTTTTTGAATTTTAAAAATTTAAAACCTTATTATTGTTAGGACTTATATGTGTATACCAAGTAATTATTGATAAACTCAAGTAATTTCTCATTATCACATTTCTTCATAAAATTGACTTAAAACTTTGAGTATTGGCTTATTTTGCTAGAAAATTCCAACTAATTATTAATATCATTTGAATCAAACTATCTAGTTTTTAAAACTCTGCCTTCTTCATTAACTTGTCTATTGTATTTTCTTCCATTTTTCATAGCTCTTCGACCTTTCTTTTTATGTCTTGATGAATTTCCTATATTGGTTCTATGATATGGTTCTTCATATCAACCAAGTCTAAGAAACTTGGTAACATACATAAACAAATAGAATATGGATGTAAGTATTATTTAATGAAGATACATCCATATTATACTTGCTTACTAGCCTTTTTTATAAGAATATAGTGATTGAGATTCTATTTCATTATCTAAAAACTATCTACTTCACCCTTAGCCATGAAAATTGGAATATCTATAGAAGAGCTCAAGACTATTCAGTCACAAGATTTATCAAACTCTTTTAAAAATATTGAAGTTGCTACAATTATTCATGGAGCTCTTTTTTTGTGGCTTGATCTTTAACCATAAGTAGTTTTGGAGTCTCCAAAGTTGTGTTTCAACCACTTCCTTCTCTAGTTTATTTCCTCAACTTTATTTGTGTAATGTGGAAGTCATAGAGAATCATATTTATAACATCCTTATATCCTTTGGTAGTTGTAATTTATTTAATTATTTCCCTGTTTTGATTTATTCTAATAGAAGATAACAATTTAGGCTTATTTTGTTATTGTTCTTTACTCTACATAACCTATTCCATTGATAGTATAATGGTTGCAACCATAGAGTCATCCTTTTGGTTGCAAAATCTAACTTAAGCCAAATACATGTAGTAGAATTTTTTCATAATTTTTTCTTTGTAGTGATCTAGTGTTGTACCAGAGGACCTTGCATAAAATTTGTTTTCTTAGGAGAAGGAGGAGGAGTAAGTAAAATAAGTTTGATTTTTAATGGTGGAGAAGAAGAATGGAAAGTAAGTACAAATTTTTTTAATGGAGGAGGATAAATAGGATAATGTATCTACTGGTGGTGAGGAGAAGGAAGGGGAGACGGTACAAGATATTGTAATAAGGTTTATTATTTAGGAGGAGAATAAATAGGACTCCACAAATCTTCTTTCCTTCCTTTGTCTTATTAATCTTCTTAATTCTTGACTAAAATGACCTCCTATTGGGTTCTACTTGTGATAGGAGGAGATTTAAGAGTCTATATAATATCCATTCCCTTTCTCAATTGTTCTTTTTCATTCTAAATAATTATTGTAGTTCCTCATTTATGTGTGTTAGCTCTTTGTATGAATGAAGTTATAAAAATTGTGCAAGTAGGAGTTGGCATATTTGAGGGTGAACCTATGGGAGAAGATTAAGAGCTCTCTCTAGAGAGGATTTAATATCAAATTGATCTCTCCTTGGATGGTCTATTTATAATGAGGATGTAGGAATGACTATATTATCCCAATGTTACTTCCCCAGAGCTAGCTATTACACTAGTATTTGTAGCTTTTTTAAATTATTTTTACCTTTTCAAAGGCCCCATCTATCTTATCCAATATTTTATGTGTAAGTTTTACCTTGGATGTCTTATAAACTAGAGGAGGATCACCCCTTCCTTTTCTCTTTTGACCCTTTAATTTTCCCTTTCTGATTCTTCTAAAATTGAAACCATCTCAAAGTATAACTTTCCACATTCTTGCAACGTCATTTAAATTGTTTTCCTATGTAGTAGCCCAATTGGAAAGTGAGAGGGACATGTTGTCAATATTTTATAAATCAATGTAGTATTGTATCATCTATTATACCCTCTCGAATAGCTTCCCCTATTCCTATGTCTTTTATTTTCTTGAGAGTAAGTGTGCAAAATCCCCTCTTCTTGACATCAAATTCATTATGACAATTGTCCTAAAACTCCTCCATGGTAGCTTGGTGTTTATAATTTGCACCAAATACTTTCTCTTCTTTAACATATGATTCATGTCCAACTCATTTTTTTATATAAGCTTGAGTTCAAAATGGAGTGCTCCTCCTCTGATGCTCTAGCATAGACTATATTGGGATAGGAGTAATAGCCCAAAAAAAAATGAAATTTTACTTGAGCATTACAATTTTCTATGGATTTCTTATGTATCTACAAAATTTTCTAGGTAAGTTCTAACAATATCACCTTGTCATTCTAAAACATAGGGAGGAAAAATGAGGTTCTTAAAAATCTAACCATTATGATGTTTGTGGACATGGGGAATTGGATAAACTAATATCCCCATCTTGATATCAATTTCTTGGCTTTATAAAAAATTCTAATGGGATATTTCAACCCTATACAATATGACTAAGAAGGCTACTAACAAGACTGCAAAGATGTTTAAAATAAATATCGCTATGATGAAGTATGAAATCTAAGGACTGTTATATTTTAGAATAAACATTTTAATACCTAGGAAAATAACCCAAAGTTTTCCAGAAAGCCTTTGGAGGTAGATATTTTTACCAAAACAATTGGTATCTTACTATATATGTCAATTTCAGGAGTCACCTCAAAATTAGAACTTAGAAGCTTATTCAATATTGCTACTAGATTCAGGTCATGAGTTGAATTAAGAACTCGAAACAAGGTCCCAAATTCCAATCAAACCTTCAGACCTATTTAGAAGTGATGAATACTTCCAAGAGTGATAATATAGGAAAGAATGTACAAGGTGAGAATCAAGTGAATCTTGGAACTTAGAATTAGGTTCTTTGTTCATGTTAGGTTCTAAGATATGACATGAAGTGTATGAGGAGATTTGTATGAAGTGAACTCATACAAACATACCATAAATGTAGAGAGTGAATTAGGTTGAAGAAATTGGGTTAGAAGTCCCACAAGGAACTTGGAACCAAGTTCTGATTTTCAAGCTCCAACAAGAGTCTTACACCTAGTTAGAGACCAATAAAGGGAACAATGAGAAAAGGGGGAGAATCGGGATGTAGGAGAAAGTTGGAACCTAAAACCTCTCACAAAGAGATACAAGTAATTAATTAGGACTCACAACCCAATATGAACCTAAAGGGTTTCATGGACTTTGAAAGTCTTTAAACCTCTCAAAAAAAAACAAAAGAAACACAAACATTAAAGAAAAACCCCAAATAGGGGCCCGCCAAAACAAACCAAAGGGAAGAACAAAATATGAAACCAAGGAGGTCCTCATAATTTGTAAGCAAAAAGAGATGGATATATATGCCAGACATAACAAAACCAACTTCATGCATTTATCCCCTAGTCTTACACAATCATTCTAAAATAATTTGCATGACTGAATATACTTGTTCTCACTCATTTTTCAATTTGTAAAATTCGATACAAGGGAACACAACTTTCTATAATAAATTAAAAACTCTTAAGATTTCCTAAATGCTACCAAATCCTTAAACATTTAAAAGAAAAAGTTAAAAAAAATAAAATTAAATGTTACAGTAAAACCCCACTAATCACACAAGACAAATTCACAACAATATATTAGTCTCAAACTAATAAACTCATCATTACACAAAATCACCCAAATTTTCCAATCTAGAAACAATCATCAATCTATCATCTACAGTTCTCAATTCAAAATCTCCATCACTATTTGTACACCTATCCATTATGAAATCTTCATGATCAATCAACCTAAATTAAGTGAATATACCACAAAAACCTTCTAGGAGATGATGCCCACATCCATTTCGTGGAAATTTATGCCATGTACATGTCCATATTCTATTGAATTACATTTTTGGCCTTTTATTGTACGTCACAATAACCTCATCAACTAGGTATTGATTACATACTACCTTTCCATTCGGGATTGGTCTTTAATATACATTTGACTTTGTTTCCCTCAAGAAAAACACGTTATCTTTTGGAGTGTAGGAATAAACTCTCTAGGCCTATCTATTATTAAGACACGCGCGAAGAAAATGAGGAGAGGAAAAAGTGAGGCCGGAACGAATCAAAAATAGAGGAAGGAAGCTTCTTGGAATATATAGATTTCTTCTAGAATAAAGTTGTGGGCCAAACTAAGGAAAAAGTGATATCATATCCCTTTATGTCACTCAATTGAAGTTTTCTATGCCCTTAAATTTGAGAAAACTTTCTATTGTTTATAATGGAAGTCTTGAGGGGTGTACTTATGATAATATTGACTCACAAGGTGAATGAATTTTATAACAAAAAAAATAGCAAAAAAAAAGTGATTGTACTATTTATAATAGAATTATTTTAATTAGGCTTGATTGTGGGCACAATTCAATAGCGTTAAAAAAAGTATCATTTATAAAAGAATCATTTTAATTAGGCTTGATTGTGGGTACAATTCAATCTCAAGTTCTAGAATGATTTAGATATATTTTTCTTTAGTATTTAATCATGAATTCAATTCTAGATTTTGATTCTTAGCTCTCTACAAAAACATCTCTACAATCAAATCCAATATCACATAAAATGCATTGCAAGCCCTCGTCTACTGCAATTATTTCAATTGTATTTGTTGTAATCTTACTAAAATAAATTATTCTTAGTTAGTCAACCTCAACTTCAACTTCAACTTGTCAATTTTAATTGAGGGTTTGATAATTAGACTATGTCATTTAAATTGAAAATAGGGTTTATAATATCTCCCTACATTTCAATGAGTGTATAACTTACATACCTGTCTACCAGGGTAAAGTTTTCAAACTCGTCTTCATAAATTTGTCCATCTCTACTTCGTCTATGAACATTACTATGGATCCTTTTTAACATTTTCATTCATGAAGATATGCCCCTTCTTTGTATATCAATCACCACAATGGCTTCATCTCCACCAATTTATATTGTTATGATTATTTGGTTGGTAATGAAGGCGATTTTTTTCATAATGCTTTGACGCCCTCTTCTAAGGTATATTCACTTTCTAAAATAATACTCTAACTTAATTATGCTTGATAGTGTTTGCATGTCCACACTTTCTAATATATTTATCTTCATTGCACATAAACTTAATTGTATAATGGAATGATATATCTTTTAATGCTATTTTTTTCTTGCATCATTGTTTAAAGGACCTCGTGTACATGAATTCTAGAGTTGATCTAGATTTTCTATGTTGTATAATTTATATTTTCATCATCTAGTACTATTCCCTACAACCCACAATGGACACTCACAAAATTGTTTATGATACATGTCTCCTAAATATGCTCATTCTTACTATTATCTTACACTATTTAGTTTTGTTATACCTAATAATATGGATATAAAATTCCTTATATAACCCATGATAGCCTTGCCTTTGTATCCTTGGACTCATGGTCTTTATATGGTTTATCTAGTCAAAGTTCTAATTAACACTTGATTAATTGTTGAACATACTAACTCACATGATGTTATTGATATGTTTTACCTAGAGTGTCATTGTATAGTAATTATAATCTTTCATCCAAAATTGATAATTCCTTAGGAGACAATATATATTAGCTATATTTTATTTTGATAAAATACTATTAGATACATATAATGACTTTCCCTAGACCATTTTATATCTTTTCATGATGTATTTTTTGAGAATACTGGTGTACATGATTATCATGTTGTCATATATTTTCCTCTCCCCCTGACCAACGTTAGTAAACACATGACTTAGAAATATATAAAGAAGAATATTAATATGACACCTTTAAAATTATGTTTAGCTCATTAAGGATGATGTATAATCAATTACATCTTTCTCGTTACTTTCACATGAATTGAATACAAATAAGACTATAGATAAAATAATTCATCATACACAAGTTCCTCATATAGTATGTCATATTTCCTGTCTATTTCCCAACCTTAAGTACTTCCTACACTTTACTTTTGAACTCAAAATCATACTTCATATTTACTTATATATTTATCCCATTAGATAACCTACATCATTTTTCCCCAATCCCCAATATTTTTCAACCATTTTCCACTACTTTCACAACCTTCCATACATCTAACTCTAATCGTACACACCTTGTATCTCAACTAAATTATACCACCCATTTGATTACACATGTCATTATTTTTCTATATACATATAAACTCTTGTTTCTCACACTCATTTTTTCACCACTCCTAAACCATCAAAAATTTAGCCACCATAATGAGTGAGTTGCAAGGGATCCACGCCTTATAAATGATTTCTAAAAGTATTATTGTATCTATTACAACATAATCTATTAGCACATGCCATATTATCTTGTTCTTTATCAAATGTATTCATGGTGCCTAGTTTTAAAACACATGATGATAGAGGTGGTCCACTAACTTGTTCTTGGTCTTTAATGAAACATGTCTATACTACTTTGTATGATTGAAATTGACTTGCAACATGAATTAATTTATTCGTTAATCTTATTATTACAAAAAAAAATTACATTCCAAGAGAAATATCTTAGCCTTGTAAGACTTGGTATTAATATAAGAGTACTGATTATATACATTCACTTGGTTCCATTATTTTCCTTTCTCTTCAATTAATTTTCTTGGAGATTTATCGAACTAGTTTGTTAATAATTCTCAATACAAGATCCTAGACTAGCATGTGTAAATGAGAAGAATACAAACATGGAATAAATGAGATAATCATGTATTATGTGCTATGAATTTAAATCATGTTAACTAAAATGAGTGTTGTAGTAAATAATTTTTTATTGCACCTTAGTTATATTCAATGATTGTTCATGATTATTATCTATATAATTTAGATAATAATGAGGATGTTTTTTCTCCATTTCCTAATTTTTTTTTATGAATTAAGCTTAACCATTAATTAAAAGGGATTAATACATAATTAAAAAAGGTGTTTGGAGGATATAAAATTGGTGCAGAGTGACGAGTGTTCCTTCAAGAATCCTTAGGGTCTCTTGCAGTAAGGGTTTCTTCTAGGAACCAACCAATGGTCCTTCCTACTTCAAACTTCCAAGGTTCTATCTTGAATCTGACCTTACTCTTGGTCCTCCCTCTTGACCTTTCCCAAAGAGAAATCCAACCTTCAAGAAGAGATTCAGCTCCTTACACCAACCCTAACACCCTAAGAGCTTCCTAAGTAACCACCTCTACTTTGCAACTTAGGATCTTGTCACAAAACCACAGAGAACATGTGTGGGTGTCCTCTTATGTCCAAACAAGTCCAACTACCCAACTGGCCCACTTAAGGGTACTGGAAAAGACCCACAACGCAATTTTGTCCAATTAGGCCTAGTAAGAGACCTAATACAATTAGCCCTCCAACCTGACTTTATTGCCTCCAATTTCCAAATTCCCTTAACAAATCCCAACTAAACCATATATTTGGCACCCATTTGGACACTCTATGAAATATCTTGAAATTGAATCTGGGTTCTGAGTTTGATTGGGTCAACTAATTTTGAGCCAAATAAGCCTATTAGGCCTAGTACATGAGGATTTGGTCACAAATCCACACCAGTATATTGACCATGGAAAAATACTTATGTTTCCAACCTTTCCTGTGTCTATGGAATCTCAAACAACCATTGAATTACACCCACACACCCTAGGGCTTAACTACAAAATTCAGGGATTGCTTTGTTTGAACTAAACCAAATGCATTATGTAATATACAAAAGGCCCTAACATTCCCCAAGAGATTGGCCAAATCCTACAGTGGAATGTTAGGTTAGAGCCATTATAATCCAAAACCCCCGATTTGACAAATTTCCTGAACCAGTCTTCACTAAATTTGATGGATCTCCCTCCAATGAACACCAAATGATCTCAAACCACTTGCAGTGAGAAGCTAATTCATCTGGCTAATATACCATGATTGAGAGTCATGTGGCCCAATCAATATGAGTCTATACACATACAAAGAACAACAAGAATATCAGGAAAATTCAATGCTTCAGTAAAACAACCCCTTCTCATTCATCCAAAACTTCATCATTACATCCCAAATCAACATAAAAGGCTTTAAAACCTTCCTCCAAATGATCCAATTGAAATTTGAATTGGTTGTCCATTGGTGTGAAACTAACCCAAGTTTTCAAAGTCTCATTTGACAATATTTTGCAACTTGAGAAACTTTGTTACATGTTTATGCATTTTTTTCATTTGTCACATCCAAGTGACTCAAAATACTTACAATCATTCTGAAATACCATCTAGGTGTTAACCAACTAATATTCACATGATGAGATGATGATGAAGACCGAGATCAAAGGTATACAAAGTTCTAGAATACTCTTAGATTAGTTGTTATTTTTTCATTGATGTCAAGCAATTGATTTCTGATTCATATTGAGTTGCCATATCATTTGGAGTAAACCACAAGTTGAGGAAGACAAGGAAAGAGAGCAAGTGAAAAGATGAAAGTGTTGAAGAACTTAACTGGGAAACTAATACAGATTAGATAATGATTTAGTGATGATTGGTATAATTGTTTTCTACATTGTTTTCAAGATAAAAAAGTCAGTAACACAGTTTAGTCAAGTCGGTAAAAGAAATGAATGAGACTACTGAGTATGAGAAGTCAATCGGTAAAGAAAGAAGAATCAAGCACCAAGCAAAAACAGTCACCGAGTGGAAATGCTATTCGTTCATAGTTACCGAGTACCAAGTTCATGCAAAGGCACCGAGCAAAGTTATTCACCGAGCGTTGTCAGTCACCAAGCAAGGAACAGTCGTTGGAAATTAATGATAAGATCAAATCTAAGACAGATCATGATGAGCTAGAAGATTCCACGGGAAAGGAAGAAGTTTGTTACAAGATCTACGAACTAAAAAATCAAGATGAAGATCGAAGGCAGAGATTAAGCGGAAAAACAAATGTTGTGAGTTCCAAGAAGGGAACAAGTTCCAAGGTAAAAGTCAGGCGGTTTACCAAAGTCAGGCGATTTACCGAGCGGCAAGAAATCATAAGGATGATCGAACGACTGATATTGATTTGTGGAAAAACTAATCAAGGAGATTAAGAGGCAAAATATTATCTATATAAATGAAGCTACATGAATGTGAAGCCACTGCTGGTTGATTAATGAAAGGGAAAGAAAAAGTTGACAGAAGAGAAGTCATCGAGTGATACAGAGAAAAGAAGAAGACTGAAGTGATTGTGAATGATTGATGGAAGATTTATTGAAGAAGTGATGAAGTACTGAATCCAACAGACCAAGTGAGAAGAAAAGGATCTGATTAAGCAAAAGGTAGAGGACAGTTGCTGCATTAACAGATCAAGTTTTATTGTATGTTTCATATTTGTATCAAAGAAATCTCTTAACCAAGTGGACTTAACAGTCTTATTGTAAATCCTAGAGATAGGTGACATTCTAGCAAAGTGTTTAAACTCCTTTCATCAGGCCACTTTTAACAGAGTGAAGATCTTAACAGATCTAAGGGAAATCCCTTGACCGGGTCACATTTAACAATGTGTTTTGTAATCTTTAACAGGATTGGCTCTTAACCGAGCATACTTTAGAAGAGTATTTTATTTGTGGGTGACAAGTCCCACAGAGGTTTTTCCCAATTTGGGTTTCCTCGTTAAATCTGGTGTTAATGTGTCATTATCTTATGTGGATGATATGTGTTAATGTTGCTGCTAAAGTTGTTCAAAGTTGCATGTTGTCAAGAGTGTAGTAAATATAGTTTACCGAGTTGAATCAGATTTAGAGATTGAGAGTTGAAAAAGATTAAAGTCAACTGATTCACCCCCCCCCCCACTTAGTGGACCAACAATTGGTATCAGAGCTCAGTACTCTGAAGAGAA
>MU226129.1:896782-915689 GCA_018584345.1 Thuja plicata
ACATTGTTGTCAAAGAGGGAGATATTATGTGAATTGATGATTATCAGAAACAAGAGTGTTGAGGAACACAGAGAAAGAATTATTATGAAAGAGGGAGTTTGAATAAATCACAAGAAGAATCAGCTCAGAGGGAGAAAAGAAGAATACAAAGAAAAGACTGAGGTTCCAAGGTTTCCATCATCAATTGCCAAGGTTGCCATCAATGTCAAAGAGGGAGATTGTTAACCAACTGATATTCACATGATGAGTTGATGATGAAGACCGAGATCAGAGGTATACAAAGTTGTAGAATACTCTTAGATCTATTGTTATTTTTTCATTGATGTCAAGCAATTGATTTCTGATTCATATTGAGTTGCCATATCATTTGGAGTAAACCACAAGTTGAGGAAGACAAGGAAAGAGAGCAAGTGAAAAGATGAAAGTGTTGAAGAACTTAACTGGGCAACTAATAAAGATCAGACAATGATTTAGTGATTATTGTTATAATTATTTTCTACATTGTTTTCAAGATAAAAAAGTCGGTAACACAGTTTAGTCAAGTCGGTAAAAGAAATGAATGAGACTACCGAGTATGAGAAGTCAGTCGGTAATGTAAGCAAAGAGAGCAGTCGGTAAAGAAAGCAGAATCAAGCACCAAGCAAAAATATTCACTGAGTGGAAATGTTATTCGGTCATAGTTACCGAGTACTGAGTTCATGCAAAGGCACCGAGCAAAGTTATTCACCGAGCGTTGTCAGTCACCGAGCAAGGAATAATCATTGGAAATTAATGATAAGATCAAATCTAAGATAGATCATGATGAGATGGAAGATTCCACGGCAAAGGAAGAAGTTTTTTACAAGATCTACGAAATAAAAAATCAAGATGAAGATCGAAGGCAGAGATTAAGCGGCAAAACAAATGTTGTGAGTTCCAAGAAGGGAACAAGTTCCAAGGTAAAAGTCAGGCGATTTACCAAAGTTAGGCGGTTTACCAAGCAGCAAGAAATCATAAGGATGATCGAACGACTGAGATTGATTTGTGGAAAACCTAATCAAGGAGATTAAGAGGCAAAATATTGTCTATATAAATGAAGATACACAAATGTGAAGCCATTGCTAGTTGATTAATGAAAGGGAAATAAAAAGTTGACAGAAGAGAAGTCACCGAGTGATACAAAGAAAAGAAGAAGACTGAATTCTGAATTTTGAATAGAGTTTGTGAATGATTGATGGAAGAGTTATTGAAGAAGTGATGAAGTACTGAATCCAGTAGACCAAGTGAGTAGAAAGGATCTGATTAAGCAAAAGGTAGAGGACAGTTGCTACATTAATAGATCAATTTTTATTGTATGTTTCATATTTGTATCAGAGAAATCTCTTAACCGAGTGGACTTAATAGTCTTATTGTAAATCCCAGAGATAGGTGACATTCTAGTAGAGTGTTTTAAGTCCTTTCATCAAGCCACTTTTAATAGAGTGAAGATCTTAACAGATCTGAGGGAAATCCCTTGACCGGGTCACATTTAACAATGTGTTTTGTAATCTTTAACATGATTGGCTCTTAACTAAGCATACTTCAGAAGAGTATTTTATTTATGGGTGACAAGTCCCATGGAGGTTTTTTACAATTTGGGTTTCCTTGTTAAATCTGGTGTTAATGTCTCATTATCTTATGTGGATGATATGTGTTAATGTTGCTGCTAAAGTTGTTAAAAGTTGCATGTTGTCAAGAGTGCGGTAAATATAGTTTAGTGAATTGAATCAGATTTAGAGATTGAGAGTTGAAAAAGATTAAAGTCAATTGATTCACCCCCCCCCTCTCAGTGGACCAACACTAGGAACCTAAGACACCTCTACCCTCCATTTGACATGGTTTGGAGGGATTTGACTTAGTTTGACCATAATTTCCCATTTCAGACCAATTAGGCCATTACATCTGATTAGGTCTCGTGACCTTATTACAAAAATGAAATATCAACATCAATAGCCATGTAAAGGCTTTATTACAATGAAAATACAAGATAATGGTTGATCCTTGAAAAACCTTATTGTTATGGACAGGTTCTCTTGCACCAAAAATCACTCCCCAAAATAGGCAAATGGGTTGGCCTGGATATGAAAAACCAACATAAACATGGGCAAATCCCAGAAGCAAAAAGATGCCTTAGAGGCTAGTAAAGTACTGACTTATGGAGGTGGATCTGGATCATCCTTCTTTCCCCATACATCAATGGGGTTTGGATTAGTGTCTAGAATAGACCACCCACCAACTGCCTCCTCTTCCTCCTCATTATCCTTCCAGATTGGAGAAATAACCAAGGAAGGCACTTTGAAGAGGAAGGCCAACCAGAATCACTGCACAAACTAGGCCAACCTGTACTAGTCAAAGTAAAAGGAACACCACTAGAAAAGGACCATCCAGAGGCAAGACTATTGGGAGGTGGAGAAGATAACCATCGAAGAGATAAATTTAGATGGTCATTGGAATGACAATGAGGAGCCTATGAATGCGGTGTGTAGAAATTCATGGTAGAGGTACTGACACCATGATGATGACCACCAGACGGTGAATGAAAAATGGAAATAGAACTGTCTTGCAAGACTTTAGCAACCATACAAGGTACATTTATCCAATGTTGCAAAATCTCTTTCAAATGGGCCACTTCAAGAGCCACCTTCTCTACATGTACTTGAATATGTAACATCACATTGTTGCAAATACATGCATTAGAAAAAAAAACATAATTATCAATACATAAGTAAGTGAATATAACCCCATTCCTATCCTTCCAAATAGAAATAAGATTTACATCCTAAAAGTATGCCAGATTTGAAGGAATTGAAAGGGAAATCTAGGAGAGTCACCCAATATGACCATATGCCAAGTAAAGAATTATGGTCAAAGAGACTAAAGAAATCATGAATCCAAACCCAGTATTGGTGTGCCCTTCTATAGAAGTGGAAAATGTGAAGGAAAGAGTCAAGATGACCACAAAAAAGACAACAAGGGTCTAGTACCCACAAATGCTGAAGATGGAGACCCAAATGCAATCCTTAAAAAATAATACACCAAACAAAATGAGCAATTTTGGGCTATGTAACAATGAACAGATAGTACTTAGAAATATCCTTCTCCAAGCAACATGAGAGGACTGCAAATGGCTGTAATGGTTCAAAATGGGGACCATGGACATATGGGGTGAGAGCCATAAATAACCTAGATGTGGTCTATAATTGGAAAATGCTTTCTATGGGTACTAATGAAAATATTTCCACGATGACTTGATAGATGATTTATACCAAATTTTTTAATCAACTCCAAAGGCAAATTTGAAATCAACAAATCAAAAGTATGTCGATCTTGATGATTGAGGTAGAATTGATCTTGTAGGTCTTCCTAGGTGCGTAGGATCATTAAAGTTCAGGAAAAAGGTCTCAAGGGGTATAAATTTCATGCTTGTGAAAGGGAAGAGCATGGATACCTGGGAGATAGGCCAGAACAATGCCTTGAACCTAAATTAGTGGAGACCGCCAAATATTATGCTAGTTAAAGGAAAGTCCATCATGAAAACCAGTGTCATCCCAATGGATCCAAGGCTTTTTCACTTCTCAAGCATACCAAATTCTTTTAGAAACAAATGAGCCCTAGATTTGAACTATCTCTCTCATTAACATAAGGGTTTGAAATCCAATCCCCTTCCATGTCAGTCTATGAAGTGGGAAACTAGATGAAATACAATTTCAAAGGAGAATGTGGCTTCATTTCTAGAGATGGATCGAATAATCCATTTGAAACACAAGTCAAGCCCTTTTTTCTAGGTTGAGATAAGTCCCAAACCTCTAGATTCTCTGGGAAGACAACAAAATTCCCAAGAAATCTTGTGAAAACCATGGTTTTCCATGTTTGTGGCCCAAAGGAAAGTATGCAGCAACTTTTCAAGTTTGTTGTAGGAAGATTTTGAAGGAGCTCAACATGAGGAGTAATAGACATGGGTGGCTACAAGCACTTTGGAACAAATCTTAAATTTTCCTACCAAAGAAAGAGGCTTTGTAATCCAATACGCAAGATTTTTCTCAATCTTGGTTGGAGAAACAATCTAGGGATCAAGAGGTTAGCCATGAAACGAAACGGGGATACCCAAAAATTGAAAAATTTCTCCATGTTGAATCTATTTCCAACCAAATTGAAGAATCTAATATGGAGCTGGTAAAAAAGATTGCTTGTAATAGAGGGTTCTATGTCATTGGATGTTTTTTGGTCTTCAATTAAAGTTAGAAGGGAATCGTCTACAAAGTTCCCATTAACAAGCTGGGAAGATGAACCTGGATGAGAAATTCTCCTAACGTGGCTGGAAGAAATGAAAGATTAGAAAAAATATTCAAAGCCCTCTGGTGCAAGAACATAAAGGGATGGAGCCAAGGGGAAACATTTCCTAATGGATCTATAAAAACTAAAGGATTTGGATTTGTGACCATTAATGATAATACAAGTAGAGGCATCAACAAATAAAATTTGAACAGAGTGGATAAAGTGAAGACCAAACCCTGAAGCTTTAAGCATGGCTAAAATGAGAGGCCATTTGATGTGGTCATAAGCTTTAGAAATATCAATTCAGATGAAAATAACATTCTATTGTAAACACAGAGCCCACTCCATGCCTTCCTAAGTAGCTATAATATTGTCTAGGATGAATCTGGTCTAGATAAAACCTATATGCTCTAGATGCAAAATTTGAGGTAGAAGGTGGCAGATTTTGAGAGAAAGAGCCTTAGCAATAATCTTAAAGGACACATTAAGGAAGGTGATAGGATGCCAGTTAAAAATATCTTTAGGATTTCTAGCCTTAGGTATGAATTTGATATTTCCTTTATTTATTGTTTGTCTTAGGTAGCCAAAATGATAAGCTTCTAAATACACCTTATGTAAGTCAGAGCACAAACAAGGTCAAAGTTCTTTGTAAATTTTTTAGGGAAAGCGATCACATCCTAGGGACTTATCCTCTTACATGGAGAAGGTTTCTTCCTTAAGGTCTTTGAGGGTTAATAGTTGATCACAAATGTACCTCTGTGAGTTAGAAAGTTGAGAGGGAACAACTACAAGGCATTCATCTAAGCCTTGAAGACTACCAACAGAAGATTCATGTGTAGTGAAGACATGTTTATAATGATGCACAAAGGCTTGAAAAATATCAGGTATCTCTGAAAGCACTTAATTTCCTTCTTTGATTTTTTTAATTCCAAGAGAAGATTAATGGGCTCGAAGAGCTGAAATAAAAACTCTTTTGAAGCTTGGCCCCGAATCTTAAGCCAATGAGGGCGTACTTTAATTTGAGAACCTTGTTGGAATTATATTGTGAATGTAATACTGAGAGGGGAGGGGTGAATTAGTACCTCTAAAACTTTTCTTGGTTAGCCTATTAACCCTTAGTCATTAGTTTGTAAATTCTCTTATCTAACTATTCATATTTCTTTATGCATATGCAATCATAACATAAGTTCTTTAATATGTAACCATACAAGAAACATTCATGAAAATAGATAACACATGACACAAGATATGATATCACAGAAAACTCTTGTTAGGAAGTAAAAACTACGGTGGGGATTTTTACCCACAAGACTTCACTATCTGCAGATAAGAAGGGGCCGATAAAGGCTTACAATTTGTCACTTCTGATGACCTACCCTGTTAGGAGTATTACAGTGGAGACCTGTTAAGATCTACTTCATTTGAATCTTTAGCAACATTGTTAAGTGTGCACTCTGTTAAGATATTTATAAAGAACTGTTAAGTCCACCTTCTACAAAAGGATTTTAGATCTGATGCACTTGTTAGAATGTAAATACATAAGTCTTTGATCTAATGATGTATGCAATCTCTAATTGTTGATAATAGATCCAATAAAGCTTCCTATGTATGATTAATCATCTTTTCATGATTGAATAATACCTTTCTCTGCACATCGGTAGCCTCTGTGTGTTCTTGATAACTAGATATAATTTTTTTTGAACTTTGCATGAATTCTACCTTCTGCTCCTTAGATGCTCTTCATGGCTATCAACAACAATGAATCTATAATTCACAATTGATTGAACATCTATTTATACAAGATTTTAGCTATGTTCTTGATTCACACTTCGCAAGTTAACTCTAGATCCAAGGTTTACAACTTGACCTTGATCTTTAGTTAGATATGTTTTAGATCCATTAGGATGCTTTAAAACATTTACATTATGCTTGCTTGACCCTCAAGTAATGATTTAAAACAAATTAAAACTCTTTAAATATAATTACAATGCTTTATCTGACGTGTAAAAGTCAGATCCACTATTTTCGGGTTCTCTAACTGACTATCAGTTCTGATGGTCGGGCTGCTTTGTCAGTCTATCTATTTTCTTCTTCGTCGGTGTTCCTTTCTGAACTGTTCATCGAGTATGCCTTTTCTACTCTGTCGGTGATGATCTTTGTGTTATGTCATTGACCCGTCGGTGATGTCCTGTTTACTTTGTTGGTATAACACTTGTTAGTGTTCGTCGGTCAATTCCACACTTAGCATTTTCTCGTGACACTTTTTTTGTATCGGGTATGCTTGCTTTCTGGTAGTTATGCTTGTACCGATGACCTTTATCATGTTTTTCCTTTTAAGTATACTAATGGAAAAACTTAATATCATCAAACCTCTCATAGTGTAATTGTCAAAAATCTACTTTTCATGACAGAGAGTAGCTACATATAATTGTAAATCAATGCAAAAATGATATGAAACCAATTTCTATGTAGTTGCATAGAAATCCTTATTAGTAACTACATAAGAATGCCAACAAAAATTAGCTAGCTATTTTCAATAAATATGGATTTTCAATAAATATGGAGGAATTTTACAGTAAAAAGAATAACACTATTCTACCATAAAATCCATCCATTTGGTTGGGTGGGTCTGGGCTCCAAGTTCCAAATCCACTGAATGTGGGACGACATAGGAGGGTGACTCAAAACTGACATGCTAAGAAAAAAATGAGTCAAAAAGTAACATGGCAAAGCTGTCTGCCACTCAATTCTAAATTTAATGGGAAAATTATATGACAATGTGACCTCAGGAAATAGTAAAACTATCAAAAGTTTGACCTCTCCAAATGAGAAAAAATATTGAGTGGAAATCATGGCATGATCAATTATTTTAAAAATTCTATCACATCTAGCTCAAAAATTACACCAAGTATACCAAATAGTTTGTTGTTGATGGGGGTTAATATTGGGATCAAAAAGGCCTAATTTATTATGAATGTAAAACCATCCCTCATGTTCACCATCTATCCATAAAAATGGTAAAATTACCTCCTTATAAAAGGAAACCTCAACCATATTAAAATCTCCACACATAACCAAAGTGGCAAGTGGTAATGAATCAGTTGTCCAACACCAAAGGTGAGATCTTTCTACAATATCATTGGGAGCATAAACATTAATTATCCCAAAAGAATAATTATCAGTTTTCATGAAGAGCCAAACCAATCTCTAAATGGGGTCGACCCCATGAGAAACAATAGCATCTTTCCACCTTGGAAAAAGAAGGGCGATAACCCCTCCATGACCAACTTCATGATTAGAAGAAAAAAATAGAATGTTTGGCCAAATAACATGACATGTTGCAGATAACATGAAGGAAAAAATATTTACTTCCTAAAGGAAAAAAACATCAACAAAAAGATACTTTTGACATACATCTCACACATCATACTTGTTGCAGAGGTCTATGAGTCCCCAAACATTCCATGATATAAAATTCATTATGTATTATCATGCATGTCATCATCATCCCCAAGAGAGGAGAAACTTTTCTACAAGAAATCTAATTATGGAGGGAAGGTAGGGTAAAGATCCCTTGGTATCACGTACCATTTCTCTGGCCCTTCATCTTCTAATTCATTCCTCCCTAGAGGGTCGCAAGAATTATGCAAAGAAGAAGATGATATAGAGATCAAGGAAGCATGTTAAGGAGTGTGAACCCCCATTGTGTAGGGAAAATATTCACCCTAAATATTTTCCTAAGAAACATGGGCAGTCGTATTATTCCCCTATGGAGGAAGGTTTGAAATCCCATTTTTTGAGAGAGGATTTTTTGGCACCTTGGGTTGCATAAATTCTTGAGCTAGAAAAGTAGAGGAGGAATCCTAATTTGGATGGAATTCCAAAGTGTTGTTTCCTTTATGGACTACTGTGGTCCATTCTTCAGCTGCTTTTGGGGTGTCTGGAGTTCGAGTAGAAAAAACCTCCTTAGGAGAATACTTGATCCTTGGAATTGCAAGAGGGAAATCCCTAATTTTATGCTCTAAGGATTGGAAATAGAAATATATATTGGAAAAATTTAAATACAATACCTAATGTGAGAAGCATTTTCCACCAATTTGGATAAATCAATTTCTATGCAAACTCTCTTCTAAGGATGAGCGTGAAAAAGGTGTTTTAGCTCCATGCAAATAACCCTACCAAGCGTTTGAGCTATGGTTTATAGAAAGGGACAACAAGGCAAAGGAATACCATGGAATTCAACCCAAACAAGAACCTTAGGTTTTTTCTCATCAAATACTGAAAAGTCTCATGTCAAAGGCTAAAAAACAAACAAAGAGGAACAAAAATACTAGGGACCACTCTTGAGAACACCCTCCACGTGAGATGGGTTTCCAAAATAAAATAAAAAGAAGCCCTTGGTCAATTTTATATTCCATCTAGGTGGACCCCATGAGGGGTCCAAGGCTTGCAAACCCAATCCTGCAACATACTTTCAGGAGGACCATGATCCACAAAGTAACCTATTAAGGTAAACTTTTCTACCATTCACAAACATTGTCAAAATCATGTACTATAAAAACAACATCAGGGGAAGAAGAATTATTACCTCATGAAAAATTTTCTATACAAAATTGCGGGTCCGTTTTCTCGATGGAGCCATGTTCTCCCAAAGCCAAAGCTCTAGGTATATTCTAAGAACATATTTGTTAATTCTTAACTTTTATAGATATAATTTTTTTGAATCGAGCAATTTAAAAAAACACTAAAGAGTCTCATCACCTCCTTTTTTCTCATTCACTATAGTTCCTTTAGCGCTCCTAATAGTCTCATGAGTTACAATCAAAGTAAGAAAATGGTAAGTGAAGGTGAATTCACAAATTTCAATGTTATTTCTATCATGATGTACAAATCATTCAACTAAATATCATGTAAAAATGGTGTAAGATCCACTCATCACCTTAGCTCTCATGAAATTAGTTACTTTAACAAAAAAATATTTGAATGATTAAAATATACATTTTTTGTGATTATTATCAAACACAAAGATATATTGTGTGCACTTGCATAATCTTTAAACATAAAATTCAAGACCTTATTGACAACAATGTGATTCCAGTTGAGGGTATTCATGTGTTTGAGTATATCATTTGATCCACATTGGGGAGTTATGAATACACAATATTGAGGCCTGCTTCATTTGATATTAAATAATCAAATATAATTACACTATCCTAGAATATATATAAATCAAATGAGAATAAGAATAATTACATGAACTAAAAGTGATACAAAGGATGGAGAAGAGTGCACAAAGACTCAATGTTGATGTTTCTAAATCTAGTCCTACACCTATATTCCAATTCCCAATATTATCTTGTTACACCAACCAAACATGTGGCACCCTCAGGCCTACCGCACTATGCTCATGGAGGTAGTCACATGGCCCAAACAAGGAAGAAAGACACATAAGGAAGTATAGCTATACACTTACACAAATAAAAGCACACAAAAGATAGAAAGATCATAGGCTCAAAATTGTTAGTAGATGGAAGCACTAAGAGGGGGGTGAATCCGTCTAAATAGGTAATGAATCAATTCAACCAATAATCTGATAATTTTTTTAACCAACTTTAAAGAAATAAAACATGCAAGCATAACTCTGTAGTATAAGTAAAACAATTTAAGCATCCAAAAAGCATAACACATAACACCACTAATTTTCATGTGGAAACCCCTCGAGAGAAAAATATGGTGAGGATGACACCCACAATCTCTTCACTATAGTAAAAATAGTTGCCCTATTAGGAGCTTACAATACGGGGTTCACCCAGTTAGAAGTGACTAGTACCCTATTAGAACAACAATGAGACCTATTAGGATCTACCTCGCTAGAGGATTTAGAACTCCTTCTTAGAATGCACCATGTTAAAGGATTTATACAAAAGACTTGTTAAAGTCCACCCACTTAAGGGATTTAACTTGCTAACCTCTCAAAGTTTTGCTTGAGAAATGAACTCAAATAACTGATTTGGGAATGACATTGCTTGCCTATCAGATCCAATCCAATCTCTAAACTCTTGGTGCAATAATCTTCCTCTATCTCTGATCAAAACCACCAACAAAACAATCTCTAACCCTAAATCATACACTTTATCTTTCCTTTATAATGTTATTCTTAAGTCGGTTAAGAATTTTAAAACATTTCCCAAGTCAACACAAAACATTGAACTAACTCATGAAAATCAACACCAATCATACCTAACATATCATCCCAAAACCTAATACAAGTACTAATTACAAAACATTGACAATTACCTAACTGCCTTGACTATCTGATCATCAGGAACCAATTGGTAACTCAACTGGTTCATACTGAACACAACACGAAATATACTAACTTTCACAAAATGTTGATTTATTTATCGCGGTCATAAATCTGAACTTGTCTAACCATAGTGATGCTCCAGTAACAACCACACCTCAACTAAAAAATCCATCATAATGCCAAAAATCTCCCCCTTTGGCATTGATGGAAAGACATATAGTGAAAATGCTACCACTATCGTCTGTTATACCTCAAAACACTGAGTTTTTACTATTTACTTGTAAAGGGGGGGGAATGTAAAGGATAAAAATGTATTTATTTGTTGTATTGTAAGATGAATGAACTTTATATTTTGAAAGGTTTGGGGAAGGTAAGAATCTCCTCCTAGCCCCAAATTTACAAAGGAAAAATCCAAATTGATTAACTACAAGAAAATGGTCAATGCACACATGAATCAATCGATTGGAAATAAGAAGAAAGAGGAAAAACTTACATTCCCAATTTTTGAGGAGGGAGAGAAGGAGAGTTTGTAATAGATCTTAAATGATTAAAACCTTAACTCAAATTAATTAAAGACAAATACTAACCTCAAAGTATAGCAGATCTGGAAATTGCTATTTTTTGGTGTATGTACTAAATTTATGGAAATTCTGTAACTAGATCTAGAACAGAAACATAGAGACGGAGAAAATCCAGAAATACTTTCCTTTTCTTCTCTAGGTTGACCTTGACCCAAATACAATTCAACCTTGACCCCTTTATGTGGACCTTGACTTGTGGTGCTCCGACAAAAATTCTGTTCGTGGATCCTGAAAGTTTTATGAAAAGGGTATCCAAATTTGTTCCATAATTTGATGTTTCATACCTGTACCTGCAATAAAAATGGTTTTGTTTGTTGGGGGGAGGGGTTTTCCTTGGTCAAAGACCGGTTTTGGAATTAACCTTATAATAGAATTTAAATTGCAGTAATAAACAAAGTAAATAGAACAATTTACCTTGCTTATGTTGAAACCCTTGTGGAGGATTCGAATCCTTGGATCCACAAGTATGAATGCACCAAATGGATGTAGAATGTAGGATGTATGATGTCTCAAATCAATTTCCTTTAGATATTTAACACCAATCTCGAATGGATCTTGGAATAGGAAGAAGCTTGAATGGATATGGATGGAGAAATCTTCAACAAGAGGTCTCCATAGAGCTTGAATCCTTCAATGGCTACCAATGGATCTCCTTGATGAATTGAATGCTTGAATGCTTGAATTCTTGAATACTTGAATGCTTGAATGCCTTTGATAGATTATACTTCCATTATCATATCATGTCTCAAATCTTAGGTCTTATTTCTTATGCTTCCATGCTTAGAAAATAAGAGGAGAAAGGATTCCTTATAAATAAGTCTAGGGCACAAAATTCTAGAGAGGCCGACATAGGAGAATTAAATTCTAATTAGGCCTATACCCATAGAAGTGGACCTATATTAAATATATTTTTAAGATTCATTACTTCAGAGTCTGAAATAACCAACCCGGAAGCGGGAAATAATTCTTTCCAAACCCCAACATCCAAAAATCTCTAGAATTTGAAATTTGGACCCTGGGTCAGGGTCGAGGTTGACCCTGACCTAGATCAGGGTCGAGGTTGACCTTTACCTAGGTCAGGGTTGAGGTCAACCTTGAACTAGAAATTTGACCTTGATCCTGAGGTCAAGAACCTCAAAATATCAGGGCAAGATACCAGGAATAGGTAGGAGAGAAGTGGAAAATAGGGCAGGACAGAGGAAAAACTAGATCCAAGTCAAAGACTCATTCAAGGCATTTAACATGACCCCAAACAACTTACTCGGAGGGCTAAACCATTCCTAAATGGAAGTGCTTCCATTTTTTGATGATATAATATTGATCACTCCCTCAACTGTATTTTCACTTTACCAATCAATATTTTCACTTTCCTAATCAATCCCCCTTTAATAGAAATGACAAAGGTACTAAAATGAACTTCAAAAAAGTGAAAATAGCTTACTGATGACAACCTCTAAAAAACCTCTCTAAAATTTTATTTTGTTGTATCCAAGGAACTCTCCCATGACTTCTGCAAATGTTCCATGGAAAGAATTTTTTCATGAAGAATAGAAGCTAACTCCTTCATATCTTCAAGTGTACTCATATCAGGTAACCCAAATAGGTCTGCAACTCTAGTAATGTAGTGATCCTTTTGTCTTTTAATCCTTTCAATTTTTTTAGCTTGTGATTTACAACCTTAACTTGTGATCCATAATAGATAGTTGTTGTGCAATAGGATCAAAACTATATATTAAATATTTAAGCTCCTGCTGAGCTTCATTCCTTTTCAGCTCCAAATCTTGTGTAAACAATGAAAAATCAGAAACTTTGGCTAATAACTATCTAACTTCCTTTAAAGTTTTCTTTACCTCAGTTAATTGAGTTATAATTTTTTCTTTGTCTGATGTAATTATTACCATCAACTTATCAATCCGATTTTTCTCATAATCCAATTTAGCTCTATTCATAGTAGCTTCCTCCAAGCTAGTAACTTTCTCAGTGATAGCACTAATCAAAGTATACATTTGTTCAATTGGTGTAGCATTTGGATCATAGTCAACTTCACATACAAGATCTACAAGAATGTCTCTAGTTTACTGAAGTACTTTTTTTTTTTTTTTAGCTCTAAGTTTATCCCTTTTAGCTTTCAACTTTAGTATGTCTGATATTCTCATTAATTCACTAGGATTCATTTTGGTAATATCAATAGATCTTTGTATGACCTCAACATACTCATCTCTAAGTTCATCATCGTCTTCTTCCTCAGGAATCCCCATCTCCTTTCTCTTCTTCTTGTTACTTGAATTACCACTTAAGTCAAATTTCCTTTTTACTAAATCTATGCTACATCATCTTGTTATGCCCTGCATACCCGTCCCTACATTTTGTAGGCAAAATGTTGGGTCCCCCTTTTCACTTTTTTGCTCTTCTCTTGTTGTCTTTTTGTTTTCTTTGTTTTCCCCTCCAGGCTTTGCTTCCACAAGGGTTGTCCTTCTTTCGATTTGGCTTTCTTGCGTCTCCAGGACCCAGTCCCAAAGTTTGTTTGTTCTTTCCAGAGCTAGATTCTGGACTCCAGAATTCTCTGCCATTATCTTCTTTCACGAGAAGATATGACTGCATGGAATCCTCGGGCCCAGAGTCCATAGGTTTTCTTGTTCTAGAGTTTGCAAAAAGAAAGACAACACATTTTTACACTAAGGGTATAAATAGAAGTCACCTGTCATTTGCACATTTACTGCGATTAAACACTTAGAGCATCGAGAGTGATTTTAAGGCAATTAAGGAAATCTAAATAGCTTTTTCTCCCTGTGCTTAGTGGTTAATTATCAATGATTTGTAGAGTTCTTGTTCATGGTGGTTTGAAGGTGAGCTTGTTGTAGGGCACCTCCCATGCTTGTCTATCCTACATCTTCTGCGTTTCCAGGTAAGCTTTCAGCTTTTCTTTCTCTGGTTTCTGGTTTTCACTTATTTTTGGTTTTTTTTGTTTCCTTTCTATTTTGCTTTCATTTTCATCTCTGGTTTTCTTTTCTTTTGCCTCCTATTGGTGGGTTGGCACTGTCAGAGGGTTGTCTGCCCTTTGTGCAGCTGTAAGTTAGCTAGCTGTTATGTATATTTTGCACATTATATAATATCTTATGTATAAGTTTTGTATAGTCATGTATATATATCTCAGCCATTTGTCCTTTTGATGTATATCCCATGTATATCCTTCTATGCCCGTGTCAAGCTCACCGTGCCTTTTCATTTCTTCCTAGTTTTGTTGAGCTCGCCCTCTCATCCAAAACTGCTTGGTTCAGAATCGACACCTTTATAGTTTGGGCCATGGAAATTCTCTCTCCTTTGTCGAGTCAGTCTTTATGGAAAATTAATTTCCCATGCGAGCATTCAAAACTAGCCCAAGTGGCATTCGCTCCACGCGTGTTTGGACAATGTTCAGCGTTAATGCCATAACTTCCATGTACTGCATGGCCATGTGACACCCACTTCAGCCTAGTACAGCTAGTATTTTTCCCATGTCACTTAATAGTTATTTTTCCAGACTTTGGGTCCCAAGTCTTCATTTGTCCCCTTTTTAATTCCACCATATGTGTTAGAATCCCAAGAGGCTCAGGTGATGGTCAAACTTCCAGGAAGAGCTCGCTCTTAAAATCCTTTTATTATATGTATTTCTTTCCAGAGTTTGACGTGAACTAACAATTCTTTCAGGAATAGGTGTGATGCGATGGTAAGATCTCTGGAGCCCAGAGTAATAATCTGTTTTATATATATACTAACGGTTGTCTTGTCTTATAGGTTTCCCAAATATCAAACTCATCAATCATGTCTAAGGCATCTGCATCATCTCCACTAGGGAGTCTGGACCTCCCCACCACTTTGACCAGGGCAGCTGCCAAAACAAAGGTTGAGAAGGCCTTAGAGAAACTCCTACTCACAATGAAGTACTGAAAGGGAGAGGAAATCCTGGGATTGAAGGTTGACTCCAAGCTCCAGTTGATCACTGACACCAGTGTCGAAGTGTGGGCTAAAATGCAGGCCCTAGTGAAAATAATGTTCATACAATGGACGGTCGGGGATCCATTGGCCATCAACGTGGGAAATTCTAAGATTCTCAAAGCCACTTATTTCCCCTGCTCCATGCAAGCCCCAAAGCTTATCCTCACTCTTGTAGGAAACTACAATACAACTGTCCAGGCAGTCATGCTTGCTTCCCCAGTCCCAACCGGATACCCAAACCCTATGGTCTCTCTGGATGCTATGACTTTTCAGGCAGGGTTGGGAATTCCCCAATTTGGTGATGCAGCCATCCTCACCTGGGCTCTAGCCTTAGAAGAATTTCAGAAGTTGGAACACATGGCCCGACAGTATCTTAACAACAAATTGCTCAAGGTGCCAAGGAAAGACTTCAAGAAGATGAAGCTTGAAATCCCCCAGACTGAATTCAAAGAAAGCATACAAATGGGGATTATTGCACTAAGTAGGGTCTTTGGGCAACCCCATGTCTAAGAATTCTCGACATGGATGTATTATTTCCTGCTTGGCATCTCTTCTGGCAAGCAAAAATTTGACTGGACCACAATCATCGCCAATCACGTGGACTCCCAACTCCTCTACGTCGCCTGGTCTTCCAAGTTCTACATGAAGTCTTATGTTTTATGGGCTCTGGCACAACAACTCCCCATTAAAAATGGGTTATTAATAGAGGGTACACTTGGGATTGGCCCGGGCTAGAATGCTCCCTAGGATTATCTCCCATAGATCTAATGGGAGGCTAGTTTCCTCAGCTTTTGCCGGGTGAATGACGCCTTCATCTACTACAACCTCCTCACACCTAATTGAGACACCGGATACTGGCTCTCTAAGGAGGCAATGGACTTGGTCATCTCTTATGGCCACTATTACATTCAATACCCACAAAATACATATATTCAATTGACCAGCTTCTCCGAGAAACCCTACTTATTTCCCAAACACCATGGGAATAAGAGAATTATTTTGGAATGCTACCAAAAGATCTTAGAGTTGCATGCCCTCTTCACAGTGAAGAAGGTTACAAAGGTTCCATTCCCAATTACTTGTGGGAATTATACATGTAGTTTGGCAGCAGCCAAGGAGGCCGACAATGACCTCAAGAGTCTTGGGCTGATGGAATTCTATCTGGAGTAGAAGAAATTTGATCTGCTGGGAAAAATTGCCTTGGCACTACCCCGGGCAGCTCCCACACATGAACATCACATGGAAGAGTTTTGGGAAAATTTCAATGATGATTTCGAGGTTTGGGGCCGGGATTTTGTCCAGATGACAATGGGAATGATGAAGAATCTCAAGCTTGGGAAGTTCCTAGACAACTTCTCAAATACGGGATCAATAGAGGACCCATAATATAAAGAAAAAAGAGTGGATAAGATGGCCCTTCCTCCAGTGAATTGGGATATGCAGGAGGGTCCAACAATAGAGGACCTCACTCACAACATGATCGAGCATAGTAATGCATATTTCAAGAAGGCATGCCCAAAGAGTACACATAAATTTGTCCTGTTCCTACAGGGTTCAACTTCCAGAGCTGGAACCTCTTCACAGGGTGAGGACAGAGGAAAAAGGAAGGCAGGGACTCCATCCCAGGTCCTGACAGCCACTCCCATAGTGGATAAAATGCAACAAATGTTGGTAGCCTCCCAAAAAATGAAAGACAAGTTAATCACGAGGTTGGCCACCCCGGCCATTATGACCGGACCTATCTGCACTCCCACTTCCCACTCACTTGCAGCATTAATGGTCTGAGCAAAAGGGATGAGGGTGGAGGAAGAGCTAGCGGCCATGCTAGACACAGGGCCCCCATTGGTGACAAGGAGGAAGAAGAAGAAAGATAATCCTCAACCAAAGGTGGAGCTGGAGCTTGGGATGCCCAACATCCACGAAATACAAATTGTCTTTTTAGACTCCCCAGAGCTGGACAATCGGCCCAAGAATCCCCCAGAGACCTCCCCTCCACACGATGTGTTTGATGACATGTTTGGGATGGATGAGCTAGTAAACTTACAAGGGGAGATCGAGAAGGCAGTTGAAGAGATCACTACCCAAGAGGAAGTGGTGACCCCTCTCAAGAAGGAAACCCCAAAGAAGGAAGCTACTGCAGAATAGGAGATCCAGGTAGAACAAGAAAAAGAGCAGGAACAGGTAAATGTCTCTGATGTCCCAGAGATATAGGTTCAAGAGACCAACACTGTGGAGGGAAGGCAAACACAGAATGAGCCATCAGCATCGGCTGAGAAAACTAGACCTATAGGAGCTACTGTAATTTTGGCAGCCACACTCCAGACGCCCCCTCCCACCCTGAGGAAATCAACATTCGGTGAGGTAATTACGGTGGCCCAAATGCTGAATCTTGGTTGGGTACCTATGCCACCTCATAAAAATGTTCCAATGGAGGAGAACATCCTGGTGGACAACACTAGAGCAGAACAATAGTAGCGACAAGGTGAGGGGGATAACCCCGAAGATGCAGATGTTGAACATAATGGTGTTAAGGACATGGACACCGGGGCAGATGAAACAAACGCCACTAAAGTGGTCAATACAGGTGATCCTGAAGATATGGGAAAAAGGTCCAAAGAGGCTCAAAATACTGGGGACACACTACAGAACCTCGGAGGGGATTTGCATGATCAAATTCTGGCAGCAAGGCCACCCACGCCACCACAATGGTTGGTAGAATCAAGGAAGAGGAAGACCCCAGCACCAGCCAAAGCCCATCTTTCCTTGGCGGAAATGATGGCACAAGCACAAAACCCTCCCAAAGCAAAGAAAACCTGGACAATCCATATCCTCCATACTAGGCCAGGTGGAGATACAATTGCGGTAGTCACAACACCCTCCCCAGATGTAGTTGAGGCGATGGTAAAGGCCAAGGATTACATAATTATAGAGATATCTCTGGGAAAGAAGGGAGATCAAGGTGAGTTAGACCTGTTGAAATAAGTGGCCAAAGCAGTAGAGGCCCGCTATGAAAAGGAGGCTCAGAAGTTTAGGACAGAGAAGGAGAAGAACGCAAATCTTGTTTGACTTTTGATAAAGCTGGCCCAATCCATCAATGCCATTCCTCCGGAAGCTCCTCATCTGAAGCACTGCTCCCACAGGGTGACATCGACGCGCTTAGAAGTATGAAAAGAAAGGTGTAGGTGGTCGATGAGTGGGTAGCTGAGCAGATAGGAAATGTCCAGCGTTTCCTAGCAATGACTCTCCTGGACCTATACACCACTAGCAATGTCATACATCAGGCGAATACCACTATTATCATCTGGGAGGGAGAGGTCAAGAAGTATGAGGCTTGGGTAAGTGAGTTAGGAGAACTCATGAGCATCAAAGAGGAAATTTTCTCTGAGGCTGGAATTTTGGGAGAGGAATCCTTTGATTTTGTCTGAACCCAGCACTCCAGACTTGATCTCATATTGGAGATAACCAAGCAACTGGTAGGGGCCTTGCAGGACAAGGTGCAAGAGATCAATTATTCTTTGAATTTATACACGACATTCATTACCAGGGTTTCAGAGGTTGATCCTGTTGACAGGACTTTGTGACCAGGTCTGTCAATAGAGGTAAGTTGTCACCGGGTACCAGGGTTGATGTAGGAGCATCCTGGGTGTAAGGGAAATCTTGCATCACCCAAAAATATGTGTTTTTCTATTCAATAAGGGCTATTTTGTACAAAGCTGCTATTTTTGGAAACTTACTATTTTTAGTAAGTTGG
>MU226129.1:926705-972801 GCA_018584345.1 Thuja plicata
TACTTCACCAAATGGATAGAAGCAATCCCAACAAAGAGGGAAACCAGCAGGATAGTAATGGATTTCTTGATGGACAATATTCTGACAAGATTTGGTGTGCCCACTAAGCTAATTATGGACAATGCTAAGTGTTTTAGGTCTGATGAATTTAGAGATTTCTGTGAAGAATATGGCATTACTTTATCTTACTCCTCACCATATCATTCTCAATCAAATGGATAGGCTGAATCCAGTAATAAAAGTATTATGAAGATCATTAAAAGGATTCTGGATAAAAATAAGAAATCCTGGCACTCAAAGTTGAAATTAGCCTTATGGGCTAACAGAGTGACAGTGAAAAGGGCCACAGGGGTTTCCCCTTTTGAAATGGTTTATGGAAGTCAGGCAAGGTTACCCTTGAACAATCTATTACTAGTGCACAAATTTTTGCTGGAAGAAGATTTGGAAAATCTAGAACCTATGATGCAGAGAATGGATCAACTGATGGAATTGGAGGAGATAAGAGTAGAAGCTCACAAAAGAAACCTAAAGTTGCAGCAACAGTCTAAATACCTGTTTGATAAAAGGACAACTAAAAGAAAATTCAGGGTTAATGATCTGGTGCTATAATGGAATGCCAGAAAAGAAGAGAAAGGCAAACATGGCAAGTTTTAATCACTTTGGATGGGCCCATTTGTAATCTAGGAGTTGCATGGTCAGAATTCTTATTACTTGGAGGATCCAAATGGTGAAATACAGGAATTGCCAGTGCATGGACAATTCCTGAAACATTATTTCTCATAGTTTTCCTTGTTCCATGCATGTTAGTTTAGATTTCCCTATTTTTGTGTGGTTTTGTGTGCTCCTGTACAGTTTAATTTAGGTTTGCAGTCTGTTCTCCAGAGGTCTGGCTTCTAATGACAATTTTGTAATTATCTTTCCCCAGTCGGAGCCATTGTTAGCACTGTTTTGTTTTAAATTTGTTTTTCCTTGGCCTTTGTTTTCCTGGGTTTTCTTGTTCTGCTCTCTATTCTGATGTGCTCAATTCAGCTATCTCTCATTTCATTCTTCCCTTACCTCTGTCAAGTTTCAGGTTTTCAAGTCTAAACTTTGCTCATTATGCAAAAACCTTGAAAAACCCTAGGCTATCCAAGTATTAAATGATGAATTTCAAACCCTAAGTCATGCCTTATGTTTCAGCGTTACTTTTTCATTCACTAAAGGCATGTGTTTTAATCCAAGTCACCTCATCGTGTTACCCTGAGTGAATATTCCATTTGTCTTCCTGACTTTGTTTTTTCCTTGTGTCGCATAGTCTCGTTTAACTTCTGAATATTCCTTTAGCGTTCTGAGACTTAGCGATTTCTTTCAGTCGGGTAGTCGCAAGATATCCATGTTATAAAGCTTTGTAAAGATGGGACCCACAGTTAGTAGGGTGATCGTGGGAGAAATTAAATAGTTATGAAAATGTTCTCAGACTTCGTGATTACTTCATGTCGCGTTATCGCCAAATCAAGCCAAAGCTGACAGTTAAGTTTTCCTTCAGTCGCGTGGTCTCGGAATAGAATGGCGATTAAGAGATTTCAGTTCAGACTACGTGACTAACCATTTGAGGTTTGTAGTATTTCTTAGTTGGGATGTCGCAAAAACAAGATAATGCTTCAGTTCTCTAGTATGCAGCAAGAGGACCAATGATTGAGTGACATGTGTCACAAGGCGGGTGGCTGTTGAGAGAAGGTTTTCACATGGTCGCCAGAAAGGAGAAAAGGGATTCAGAAACTTTGAGACTTAGGTACTTTCCCTTCAGTCACAGTGTCTGGGAAACATTTAAGGGTATGTATAAACATTGAGCGATTATGCGACTGCCGTCAGATGAAAGAATCAGAAGATCCAACGGTTGTCGCGATGTCTAAGAAGAAAAGTGCCACAAGAGAAAGGTCCTTCCGACTTGGCGATTAGTGTATGTCACGTAGTCACTGTAAGGTTATTATGTCTATCTCATGCTCCGTGAGTGCGCGACGAGGTCCTACCCTGTAGGTCACCCACTCGCTTAGGTTCTAACTCAGTTGTGTTTTGCAATGCGAGTGCGCGGCGAAGAGGTGAAGTGTTAGTGTGAAGATTTATCGCTCAGTCGTACAAGTATTTTTCCAGATTCTTAAAATTCCATGACCAAGCGACTAAGAGATCATTCAATGCCTCGCTCACTCGCTGATGCTTAGAGGTGGTGAAATGTTAACTCGTGAGTATGCGATGAGCTAAAAGATGAAAGACATCACGCACTCGCAGTCAGGTATGAAGTAAGAATTTTAGAGTTCCCGAGTTTGCGACCAATCAAAGAACAAAATGCATCGCTCACTCATGCATTAGATGAAATTAGGAGTAAAAGGATAGCAAGTGAGCGATTGGATAGAGTATGAGTTAAAGAAGATGAATATCGCTCAGTCGCCCAGATCCAAAAGTCAGTTTAAAATAGCTTGCGAGTGCGCAACAGACATGAAATGAAGGTAAAGACTTGGGTCATCGCTCACTTGTAGAAGATGAAAAGTGGAGCAAGGATGGATGGTGAGTATGCGACCAGTTGAATAGCAGGGGTGTGTCACTGACTCGCAAGGGTCTTTCCAGAAATGAAGAAACAACACTTCAGCTAAAGAGCCACCAAAGAAGAAACAGAAAATAGAGCACAAAATTCTGCAAAGACGAAAGCGATGTGGCAAAATTTGTGTCTGAGGCCAGAACTACCATGGATGCCAGGTGAGGTGGAAGCTGTTGCCTTTTGATTGGCCTACCATCAAAGAAGAATAGATGGAAGAAAAAAGGATGAATCAAATATGGTTAAGCCACGAAGAACAAACCTTGTTAATCAGCTGCCACCTATGTCCGGTTGCAGAATTTTGTTGTACAGTTGTTGTAAATGGTTGAGTTATCCTTCCCAGATGTCAATATCTTGTTGCATCCTTGTGCTATAAAAAGGATTCCAAGACTACTGGGAAAGGGATGGTCATTTTTCTGTCCGAGAATACTACTAATTCAATTGTAAATCTGGGTTTTGAGAACCAATATATCTGGTTTTTCTGGAGAAATCTCTGTTGAATGTTGTAACTGATGATGACCTTTGAATAAAATCTAGTTCACAGTTTCTAAAGCATTTATTGGATTTTCTGTCTTCATTTTAGCATTCTAAATTTTGTCTAAATTGAATGTTCCAGGAGCATTTTCAATTTATATATCTGTAAGGCATATTATGAAATACTTCTAGGGTTCTTTCAAGGAGAGAATATACCTTAGAGATAATTCAACAAAGTTCAGGGTAGTAAATGAATCTGATGGATCAATCTGTTTAAATGTACTGAGGTAGATATATAAGGTATATCTATGTTTGTGTCAGATCCTGTAATTGCTTTAAGTTTAGTCTTCATTCATGCTGGTTAAAATTATTCACAGATGACTCCGTGCCCTAAGATTCAGTACTTGTCTATTTTTGTTCAGTTAAATGATTATCATCATTAAAATCAATCTTTACTTTTAGTTTGGTCTATTTTAGTAAAAGTACAGTGGTCATTCCCTGTAATTCAACCAGTAGGAAACTAGAATAACCTAATAATTTCGTTATTCTAAGTTTTCAAGGGTAATCCCACCCGAGTCTGTGGAGCTCAAAGTGAAGGAGGTCTCAAGACCTTGTTACTTTTTTCCTAGTCTATGCTTGATCAGTGTCAGGGATAAATAGAGTGAATCCTTTGAGGAGTATGTTTTATGACAGCAAGAAAAGGGAACAACAGGGGTCACGGTTGTTCCCGTGGGTCTAATATCCCCAACCGATGTCATTTGTTTGACCTGGGTCTGCCTGCCTTCCAAGACCTCTTCAATCTATATTTTTGGGACTTCAAAAATCTTCACTTGTTCTTTCCCCTTTCCTTCTTCTACCCGAGCTTCCTGTTCTTGTGCACGTTCTTGCTTTGGGAGCTCGGCCTGTGTGGCAATTTCTTTCGCTGACTGTATGATGTCCCCCTGCAAGTTTCAAAATTCATCAGTTCTAAACACATCATCAAACTCATCATGGGGCAGGGGATTCTCTAGGATGTGCTCTGGTTCTTTCTCTAGCTCTGGGGGGTCGGAAGAAATAATTTCTACTTCTGGGATACTTGGCATCTGGAGCTCTGGCTCCACCCTTGGTTGAGAGGCAGTTTTCTTCTTCTTTCTCCTAGTTACCAAAGGGGGCCCTGCATCCATCAAAGTTGTCTGCTCCTCTTCCTCTCCCATTCCTATTTCTCAGACCATTAATGCGGCTAGTGAATGGGAAGAGGGAGGATGAACGGGCCCGGTCATGAGGATCGGGGTGGCCAACCTTGTGATCAGTTTCTCTTTCATCTGCTGGGAGACCGCCAATGTTTGTTGCATCTATTCTTTTATGGGGTTTGTAGATGGATTTTGGGACGGGGTCCCCATTATTCTTTTCCCTTTATCCTCTCCCTAGGAAGAGGTTTAAGCCCCGGGGGTCAATCTCAGTGCTATCGGGCCAACTCAGTGTGTACTCCCCAGAAATTCCCTCTTGAAATACTCGTGGCTACGCTCGACCATGTCACGGGTGATATATTCAATGGTTGGCACCTCCTGAGCATTCTAATTTATTGGAGGGAGAGCCATCTTATCTATTCACTTCTCTTTGTATTGGGGGTCTATCGTGGACCTGGTGTCTGAGAAGTCATCCGGGAATTTATGAAGCTTCAGCCTCTCCATCATTCCCATTTTCATCTAGATGAAGTGCCGGCTCCTGAATTAAAAATCATCTTGAAAATCTTCCCACAAGTCCTCCATGTGGAATCTGTGGGGCTCTGATGCCCAGGGAAGTGTCGTTGCAATCTTGCCTAGCAGATCAAAGTTCTTCTGTGCCAGATATTATTCTGTTAGGCCCAAGCTTTTAAGTTCATTGTTTGCCTCTTTAGTTGTGGCAAAACTACATGTGTAATTCCCACAAGTGATTGGGAATGGAACATTCACCACCTTCTTTACATTGTATAAGGCGTGCAACTCCAGCATTTGTCTGCAGTATTCTAAAAGGATTATTTTGTTCCCATAGTGTTTGGGCATCAAATAAGGTTTCCCGGAGAAGCCGATTACCCAAATGTAAGTATGCTTCTAGAATTGGATGTAGTAATGGCCATAACTCCTGACCAAATCCATGGAATCCTTAGAGAGGTGGTACTCGGCTTCTTGGGTAGGTGTGAGGAGATTGTAATAGATGAATGCATCGTTAACCCAGTAGAGGCTGAGGAAACTAGCCTCCCATTGAATTTATGGGAAATAATCCCAAGGAGCCTTTTGTCCCAGACCAACTCCAAGTTCACCTGTTGTGAGCAACCCGTTTGTGGTAGGGCATTATTGTGCTAAGGCCTAGAGAACATAAGATGTCATATAAAATTTTGAAGTCCGGGCCACCTGAAGAAATTGCAAGTCCACATGGTTAGAAATGATGGCGGCCCAATCAAAATACTACTCACCGGTGGAGATGGCGAGTAGGAAGTAGTACATCCACCCTGAGAATTCCTGAGCATGGGGTTTCCCAAAAAGCCTACACAATGCTATGATCCCCATTTAATTGCTTTCCTTGAATTCAGATCTGGGGATCTCCAACTTCATTCTTTTTGAATCTTTCTTTGGGGTTTTTAGCAATTTGTTATTCAGATATTGCTAGGCCATAACCTCCAGCTATTTAAATTGTGCCAAGGCATCAAATTTGGTGATGACAATTGCCTCGTCAAACTAGGGAATCCCTAGACCTACCCAAAAAGTTGCAGCGTCCAGGGAAACCATGGGTGTAGGATATCTGGTCAGAATCGGAGTGGTGAGCATGACGGCCTAGATAGAGGAGTTGTAGTGTGCTAGCTACAAGAGTGAGGATGAGTTCCAGGGCTTGCATAGAACATGGGAAGCAAGCGGCCTTCAGAATCCTAGATTCCCCAACACTGATGGCCAATTGGTCCCCGGCCTGCCGCTAAATGAACATCATCCTAACCAAGGCCTGCATTTCTAACCACATCCTGACACTAGTGTCAGTGACCAATTGAACCTGGGATTCGATCTTTGATCCTGTAACAATGTTGTCTTTCAAATATTTCATGCTGAGGGGCAGTTTTTCCAAGGCCCTCTCAATCTTGGACTTGACGGCTGCCCTGGTGACTATCGTGGAGGGGAGTT
The DNA here is from genome assembly GCA_018584345.1 of Thuja plicata. Lineage (NCBI taxonomy): Eukaryota > Viridiplantae > Streptophyta > Pinopsida > Cupressales > Cupressaceae > Thuja > Thuja plicata. The sequence continues at coordinate 932,877 of MU226129.1, forward strand.
CTGTGCTCCCGGGTGGTGAAGATGCGAAAGCCTCTAACATAGTGAAAGTGAGATGTTTGAAAACTTGGAAGGTAAGGTGACTGTCAAAACTTTCATAAGATAGAATATTACTCCAGATTCTAGAGAAATTACCACCGCATTGCACTCTTCACCTGAAAATTTAGTTTAGGTCAAAATCCAGAAAGATATGCATATAATGTCAACTTAGGAATTCAACCACAATTCGGGCTCGAGGGTTTCAGCATACTTGACAAAATTAAGATATGGGTAGGGTGAGGACGTAGGACCTGAGGTTTGGAAAACTAACCATTGGGAGACATGACTAGAAAGTGAGTTGTCAGGTCCACATGGGTGTCACATGGCTATGCAATAAATGGGGAGTTATGGCAATGATGGTGCCAACTTTCTGAATGCACACAAAGTGGAAGCCGCTTGGGTAATCTTGAATGCATGCATGGGACATGAATTTTCAATAAAGGTTGATTGATGGCGGAGAGAGAAAACCACCTGGTTGAAACCAGTAGAGAGCTGAGCTCCCACAAGGTGGTATTCAGCTGTGGGGTGAGCTCGCAAACACAGATAAAATATAGACAAAGCATGGTGAGCTCGATGTGAAACTAGGAGGATATGCATGAAATACAACCAATGTACAATAGGTCCAAAGTGTATACACATAAAAATATAGAGAGCCAAAGGGCTAAAACACATATACACAAAATATACAACACCCACAAGCTTTTCACAGGTTTTATACAACTATACATATTTTCAACCTAAGAAAATGTACATCATTAAGATTAACCTAAAACTACGTAGAGGGTGGATAATTCCTCTGGCAGAGCCAACCCACCAACGGGAGGCGAACAAAAAATGCAGAATTCAGAAGGCAAACCAGAAAGACTGAGCAGAAACCAAAACCAGAAAGAATAGAACAAAAAAAACCAGAAAGGACAAGGGCAGAAACCAGAGAACCTACTTGGAAGACAAACACAATGGAGAAGGCAGGCACGGGAGGCACCTTGCAACAAGCTAAGCCTAGGGATTACCACAAACAATTATTGCCAAATTACTAGTTAATAGCCACTAAACACGGGAGCAAAAGTAGTTTGAAATCACCTTAATTTGCTTAGATTCGATCTGGATGCACAAGTGTTTAATCGCGGTAACTATAAAAGTGGTGTGTAATTCCTATTTATACCTGAGGTAAAATCAAGTTACCCTCTTCTCCGTAAACTCTGGAACAGGAAAACCTCTAGACTCTGGGCCCAGGGATTCCTTGTAACCATACCTTCTTGCAAGAAGAAGACATCGTGGCAGGGAATCTCAGAGTCCAAAATCTGGCTCTGGAAAGAACAACCAACTCTGGGACCGGGCCCAGAGACATGAAGAACAAAGAAAAATAAAACAAACCCCCCAGGGAGGGAAAGCCCAGAGAAGGAAATAAAGAAAACAAAAGACAAGGCAAGAGCCAAAGCAAAAAGGGGGGGACCCAAAATTTTGCACACAAAATGTAGGGACGGGTACGCAGGGCATAACAAATGGTGACTATCTGGGATGAATGCCTTAGTGTATATGAGAATTGTAGAATCTATGGTTAGCAAAACTAGAATCAACCATTACTCAAAGCATCCTATTTGTAAGGTGCAAAGTGTGTGAGAAAATCTTGCTCATACATGATTCAATCCTTGGTCTTTCGTCAGTTATGCAGTGTGTTCTTTGGAAGAAAATCAAGCTGATGACCTCTGGGAGAAGCAGAGAAGAGGCACTAAATATATCGATCCAAAGTCTTCAAATTTTCTCATTTCTCCTGGATACCGAAGTTTCTCCATCCCATCTTTTCTTTCCTTTATCATTTTATTCTTTTCTAGTTGGGAAGGCGGTACTTCTTTCACCATTAAGCTTAAGCTTAGCTAAATTTAATGGTGGTACTTATTTCACCCTTCTATCCACCTTAATTTTCTAAATAAGGAAGAAAAACTCCTAACTTGGGAAGAATTTTAAAAGTTCAAACTTGGGCCAACAAACAAGTGCGACCAATCTACTCTCGGTCTGTCCGATTACTTGTCCCTTGTGATTTTGATTTAACTGATTGCCAAAATTCTGAGGATAAATCCGATGAAGATTACTCATAGCCTATTACCAAACTTACAATAACTCTAGAGACTAGACCAATTCCACCATGCTAACAATAGATTCCAAGTTCACCATAATGCAAAAGGTACCATCCCGGAGACTAGATGTTATGCGAAGCATACCAGTCTACAAAAGGGGGAGAAAAACATTGGAAACCTGGAAAAAGAAAGAACAAATCCAAAAGAAAAACAAAAGGAAATGGGGTGGTCTTGAAGGATAGCCAACCAAACTATTTACAAGACAAGGCATTCCAAATGGAGCACCGGGGAAGAAATATTTACAAGAAAGAAGATTTACATAGAATACAACTCCGGACAAACCTGCCTCATTCAAAATAATGTTTGAGAAATTGTCCATTAATGGGAAATGGAATGGGTTCTCCAGTCATGGTATTGATGTGATAGGTATTTACCCCACAGATCTCTTAGATAAGATATGGTCTGAGCCAGAGCTGTTTGAATTTAGTGTTTTCCTTTCTTTTCTTGGGCTTTATCCCACAAGAGGACCAAGTCCAAAATATGAAAAGCCTTATACTGGGCTCTCTAGTCAAACCATCATTTCACTACTATTTGGTGACACACAAAATGTTCAAGGGTTTCATCTCTTTATTCCTCCATCCGCACCAGATTTAGGAGTTGAACCTCCATAATATTGTCTTGATTGCTAAATTCTTGCATAAACTGTAGAACCAAGAATTGTAAGTTAATGGGGAACACTGGATTCTGGCCGTAAACCAAATGGAATGGGGATGTCCCCAAGGCAGCCTTAATTCATATATGATCTACCCAAAGGGTGAATCTCAACTTTTGGTGCCAGTCCCAAGGATTTTGTTCTAACAGGTGTTTGATCACTTCAAGAAATTTTTTGTTGGTTGATTCAGCCACACCATTCCCCTGGGGGTAATAGTTGCTAGAGAACTTCAAAGTGATCTTCCAGTCGTAGGTCCATTCAAGTAATTGTGCTAAAGAAAATGCCAGACCATTGTCACATACTATAGCAAAGGCCATTCCAAATATTGTGACGATATTTTCTTCTAGGAATTTTATAACTACGTCTATCATATTGTTTTTGCAAGGTATTGCTTTGAACCACCGGGTGCAACAATCAGTAGTGGTTAGAATGTATCAGTGGTTGGTAGACGAGTTGGGATTGATTTCCCTGATGAATTCAAATGCCCATTGGGCAAAGGGTCTAGCTTCAAAAACTGGCTGTAAAGGCATAGGCAGGTTCCACTCACGATGTGTTGCAGTTTGACAAGTATGGCATTTCTGGACGTGAGTGTAGACATCTTTAAAGATACAGGGCCAATAGTATCTAGCCCGAAGGATCCGATGGGTAGTTGCATCACCTGAGCCATGCCCAGTTCAAAACTGCCCGTGAAATTCTTTGATTACTTTTGCATCTTGAACCCTATCAATGCATCGGAGGTACACTCCTTCATAGTTCCTATGAAAAAGCATGGCATTTTTTATCATGAAGTGTGCGCTTTTCAACCGTAGGGCGCAACATTTTTTTGGAGGAAATCCCGCTGGGCAATTGTTAGTTAACAAGTACACCAAGTCAGTGTACCATGGATCTCAAGTGATGGACTCCATGATGTATGTCTGACATTCGATGTGGGGAGTCTCTTCTTCCATCACTCTACATAGTCCTTGGCCTCAGACTATTTTCATGGGTTGTATTTCCAAATCATATTCCTAGAGGATGGCTATCCATTTCCCCCATCTTTCACCTGATTCACTCTACATCAGCAGAGATTTTACCGGCTGGTCTTGGATGATAGCATGCACCTTTCTCTGGAGAAAATAATGCCAGAATTTATTCACAACGCGAACAAGAGTGAAGGCCTACTTTTCCAAGGATGAGTACCAGACTTGGGCATTCTTAAAGGGGGAGCTCATGAAAGCTATTGTTTATTCTTCCCCTTCAACTTTTTGGGTCAACACTGCCACAGTAGAATGAAACAAAGCAAAGGAATAAATGTATAAAGGGAGGGAATAGTCTGGACTAGCCAGAGCCGGTGCCTCTATTATCATCTGCTTGATCTGGGTGAATTTCCATTTTTACTTAGGACTCTACTCAATTTTGGTATCTTTCTTCATCATTTCATTGAGTGGTTTTACGATCTCGGTGAATCTAGTGATGAACTGCCAGACAAAATTGATCTTTCCAAAGAAAGACCTCATCTCCTTCTTGCTACCAGTCATTTGTAGGTTCAGCAACACTTCAAATCTCTCAAGGTCAATGGATATACCCTTCTTGGAGACAATATGCCCAAGAAACTTCCCTTTAGTGACCCCGAATATGCATTTCTTAGGGTTGAGGGATATTCCATACTGGTGACATCTCTCACAAATCTGAGTGAGGTGGGTAGAATGATCATGCGTATCCCAAGAAAAGATGGTCAAATCATCCATGTAGATGATTATGCATCAGTTCACAAGGCCCTTGAATGCAATGTCCATGGCCTTCTAAAATGTAGCCCCTATGTTAATCAAGCCAAAGGGAATTCTCTAGTAGGCAAACGTTCCCCACTTGGTGGTAAACGCCATTTTGTCTCTATCTTCAAACTTAACCATGACTTGGTTATACCCAGAGTACCCATCTAAGAAAGACATCATTTGTGATCTTTTCACGATTTGTAGTACCTCATCCAATGAGGGGAGAGGGTGATTATCTTTCTTGAAGGCCTTGTTCAAATTTTGGAAATCCATGCAAAGGCGAATCTCACCACTTTCCTTCCTCATAGGGATGAGGTTGGAAACCCACATAGTGTGCCAAATTAGAAATATTATCTGGGATGACAGTAGTTTTCGGACCTCTTGATAAATCAGAGGCTCTATCAGTGGGTTTATCAGTCATTGCTTTTGTCGAAAAGGCTTAGCATCAGGTTTGAGTGGGATATTATGAGTCATAATGGATGTATCGTAAGTTTTCAAGTCCTCATACCCCCACGTGATTACATCTATGTATTCTCAGAGAACCATGAGAATCTTCTCCTTCTCCTCAGGGGAGTAGGAGGTGCCAATGTGTATAATTTTCTCTTCACCAGACTGGCCAATGTTTAATTTCTCAAATTTTCCTCCCTCATAGGAGGATGATATCTTCTCCTGGCCTCGAGGGTCCGAGTCAAAGATTTGTTTAAGCGCAACCATCCCCTTCAGGATGGTGTTGGTTGGTAGGTCCATGATCCCATCCTCTTCATCACCCTTCCCAGTATCATCGCGATCTCTCTTTTCCACTATATGGACTTCAAAGACACCAACATTGGCCATGAAGGCGAGGATATGTTGATCATCCTCAAACACCTAAAAATGGGTGACATTATCTGGAATGGACAGGGTGGGGATCATCCCAATAGAAAATCTCTAGAGTCGCGAGCCAGCCATGGGCTCAAGTGTGTTGGCAGAAATAGAAAGGGCATCTGGGACATAGTTTCATCTCTGGGGAATCAGATCGATACCAAAAGCATCAAAATCTTTGATAAGGCTCCATGCCCGGTTGCGGTATGTAGCCAGCCTTTTATCATGACAGGTATATTGACTCTGAATCACCCAGGGCCTAGAGGCGAGTGATTCCTTTCCTTAGTGAAAATAGGAGCCTGAGGACCAAAGCCTCATACTCCATGACGTTATTCATGTAGTTGAACTGTAGCCTGTAGGATGCGAGGAAGGATTTCCCCAGTGGGTTGATTAATTCCACTCTAGCCCCACAGCCTTGTTTGGATTAGGACCCATCAAACTTAAGGGTCCACAAATCTTCATTTGTTGTCTAGAGCTGGGAAGACGAAGCGGTCTTTGGATTTTTTTTGGAAGGATTGAGAGGAGTTTCCTCTGGCGCTGATGGTATGTCGGTGAGGTTCACCTCTGGAGAGATTTTTGGTCAAGATTCCTAGACAAATGACACTGAAAAGGCACCACTGGTAGAAGTACTGGGTTCTGAGGAATCAGCTATATGTCCTTTTCTCTAGAGGACCTCTATGTGTCAGGTAGCAGTGACCAGGAAAGGTTCACACTCTAGTTCTGAATCCTTCTAATAATGCACCCAACACCAAGTGTTGAACAAGAGTGTGGTGGGGGTTGCTGCAGCACCCTAAGAGTCAACCTCAACCCTCAATTTTACTTCTAGGTCCTGGGTTCTCTGCACAACTATGGGATCCTCCCCAGGGGTGAAATCAAATGTTAGGATCTCAAGGGGTTGGTACACCCCGAGGGAAGTCTTAGAGAATAGGACCTCATTCACCCTCCCAAATTCGGTGAGGGCTTGTCTCATCCAGGGTTCACTTTCAACCTAGATCTTATTAGATTCTCCTTCCTAGGGGAGCCATAAGTGGGAGAAGTTGGTCAAGAAATATCCGTTCAGGGATTTAGACCAATTTTGACTTAATAACATCTTAAAATTCTTTGAGATGTCCACTACTTAGATATCAATTGTGCTGTCTATCCTGGGGTTGTGGATGAGTTAAATCCAAACATTCTTCAGTTCACCCACCATTTTTACAGCAGTTTTATCCAACTAGATTACTGCACCGTTAGATGGGGTGGGGTGAAATCCAAACTTGTGGCATATAGATAAAGGCATGATGTTTCCTGAAGCCCTAGAATCTACCAGGAAATTGTGTATGTTTTTCTCTTGTATGTTCAGGCCTAGCAGGAAGGGAGGATCTTTAGTATTTCCCTGGAAGAAAGCCGCGTTGGCATCTTCAAAAGAGACAATCTTGGGTGGGCGACTGATGGCTTCCAGGTTTCCCAAGAGCTTCAGAAGAGACTTCTTCTGCTCAGGATAGTTCAAAAAAACCTCCATTAAGGTCATGGAGGTGGTGGTTTGTTCCAACGCCTTTCTGATGTCAAACCTTCCTCCCGGGAATTGGTGGCTTCCCTCGGCCGGGTCCTTAGCTTGGTTAGAGCTAGGGCCTTTTGGAGGGACAGACTGATCGGTTGTATTTTCCCAGGGAGGAGTGTCTTTGGGAGGTGTGGGTGTGAAAATTGGTCCTTTACCAGCCTAACTCTGAGTGTTGTAGGGAGTCTGTGGGTTGGTGAAGGCATTGGCCTCAAAGGCTGGGATAGATTCATCAAATAACCCATGTAGTTTAGATTCTTCTTCATCTTCTCTGCCTATTCCAAAGAAGACAGTCTCACAAGCGAAGGCACCATGAGTGGAATCTTGTATAGGAGGCTTTGGGGGAGTAGGATCAGAAGCTTGTTGTCTGTCTAGCTGGGAAATCATGATGAATTTCTCTAGTGTGGCATAATTTACCTCATTGTAAGAGCCTATGTCATGCAATCTACACCAGTTGGTCATGGGCTGGAAATCTGTGACTGGCGTGAAATGGGACGGTCCAACACCACTCTGATTGGTGTTTTGGTTAGGAGGGGGACCTCTGATACTAGTTTTATTATTCCATTATTGTTGGTTAGTCTGAGGCACATTGTTGTAGTTTCTTCCTTCGGCATTGTTGTTTTATTGGCCAGAGAAAATATTCTCTCTCTGCAAATTAGAATTCTAGGGTGCGTAGGTTCTTTCCTTCAATTGACCCATATCCACAGTCAGCGTGGACAACATTTGCTAGAGGGATTCAACCTTAGCAGTTAATTAGGTATTTGTGTCACAGTGTGATGGCTATTGTTGTTGGTTCCCTGGGAAAGCAGTGGCATTCACCAGAGTTGAGGGCGGAAATCCTCCAGCTGCAAATGACTAGAAGAAAGGAACTCTGGGTGGTTGTATCTGTGGTTGTTGTATTTGCTGTGGCAAGTTCCAGGGAAAAGATTCCAGACCCGATGCTGTCTGAGTTTGAGATGGGTACACGTATTGGGTCTGCTGGTCTATCGACGGTGGTGGGGGATTCATGGCCATCACGGGGGTACCCATTGCTAGATTGGGGTTATATCCTCCAACGTAAGAGGTTTCGCTAGGTGTCATGTTAAATGGCATGCTCTGCCCAATCCCACCCAGGGATTTGTTAAGGCCACGGGACAATTCCAAGGCTAGGTTTTAAACCTTCTCCAAAGTATCCCAGTCATTGGGGGTGGTGGTTCTCTAGAGGAGAGTGGAAAAAAAGGGGTCCATCACATTGAGATACATCTCGATAGTCACATCTGCAGATGGGATGAAGGGACCCATGCACCGCTTCAAGGTGCATTGGAACCGGTGGTTGAATGCTACAAGAGGCTCATTTGGTTCCATCCTAAAATAAATGAACTAGCTATGGGACCACACTGGGTCCATGTGTATGTGGAAGGAAACTAAGAAGGTGTCTTTCATGTCCTACCAATTGTTGATGGAGTTGGTAGGAAGGTTAAGGTACCAGTTTAGCTCGTTCTGTCCTAGGGATAGAGGGAACATCTGGTTCACAATGTCTTGATGTTGGATCCGGTGTCAGTTCATGAAATCTTTGTATTACTGTAGATGTTCTTCTATGGTTTTTGAGCCTAAGTGCTCATATCGACGAAAAATCTTTCCTGGGTGCGAAGGTAAATCATTGGCTGCACCGGGAAAAGTTCCCATTAGGGACCTGATATTTCCAAAATATGCAGCCATTGGAGGTGTTGGATTTGGATTATGTTGAGTGTTAATTCTTGGGATTATTTGGGGGACTTGGGTATTCTGTGGTATGCTAGATCCCTAGACAATGGTGGCTGACTTGGCTTTTGCGGTCCATTTCTTTTGAGCGGGAGGCTTGAGTTTGAAAAACCTTCTAGGGTTGGGGGTTGATTTAAGGACTCTTTCAAATCTTGCTGGTGAAAATGATTCAATCCCACTAAAGGCTTGACTCCTAAAAATATGGCTTGAGGAACCCTCGGGTGGTGTGAAGTCTGAATCTTCACAGAGGGATGATTTCATGCCCTCCTTCTAGCACCAGTTTCTCTTCATGAGACTTTGTGACCGGGTCCATCAACAAAGGTAGGTTGTCACTGGGTACCAGGGTACCAGCCAACTTCACCTGTAAAGGTTGTCCAGGGAAATGAGATTCCCTGGGCCTCCAAGCATGTGAGAGTTGGGTCTCGACAATGCAGGGCTTAGTTGGGAAATGTGACTATTTTGTTTGAGGGGGATAACTGGTTATCTTAACTCATCTTCTCTAGGGATTTAGGTAAGTGGGGTTTCCTACAAGCGCACATTCATCTTAACAAATAAACTTCAAAAGATAGTGCAGAGTTAGAAATATTTCATCTATCTATAGTTATACTTAAAAATTCAAAACATCGACAATGCTTTAATACACAACACTAAATACCAGAGAAACACAAGACCATCAACTCATATTTTATCAGTAGCAAAGGAAAGGAGGTCATTAATCTAATTTAAGTATCAAAGAAGAGGACATAAAGAACACAAAGCATAAAATACCGTTAACCTAGAAGTCAAAATGCTAACGTCATTGACAAAACTCTTCCTTCTTCATTAACATCTCTTCCAGCAAGCACTGGTGCATGTTACAATGGTGGCTCAAAGGGAGCATTTAACTACTGAAAGCTTAGAAACTATGGAGCATTGAGCTCTGCAACTAAGAACTGAGAAAACTAGATTGCTATTAGCTATAGACTGTAAAATCATCAATTATGCCAACCCTTTGAATGAGGTCAGACTTAATATTTATACACCTAATTTGACCTAAAACTTAACCTAATTATTTTACACTTTACAATATAATATCATTTCCAGTGGCCAGTACTACCTACACCACACTACAAAAGACCTCAAGACAGAGAAGGTCTGACATGTTAGAAGAATGAGACAAGAAAAAAGAGTGGAAGAATTGGCCTTGAGAAGGGAGTCGGGAGGAGAAGGAAGAAATCTGATCCCCCAGGGATTGAGGCTATATGCCTCATAAATAGGAAAGTGGCACCCTGTCTCTGATGCACTAGGTGTAACATTGAAGAGGAGCCTTGGGAAGACCATTTGTTAGAAACCTCTTGTCGAGCTGATGCGCCTTGTTGTGGTTACCTATTTTCTGAAACCTTTTATTACCATTTTGAAAGTGATTGATCGGCTTGGGGAACCGAGACATAGGTCACTTTAAAGAATACAAAAATGAACAACACTGGATCCAGGACTCCGGGATCCAGGAGCATGTGCCCCAAAGAATAAATGAATACAAAAATTACTTCTCTCGACTGATCATCTCCGGAATCTAGAGGACTTTATTTTTTTTTTCTATTGTTGAAAGTTTGGAGGAGATGGGAGATCCCATCTTCATCGATATCTTTAAGGCCGGCCCTGTGGTACTTGGCCACCTCGATCTGCTCACCTAGGTCCAGAACATTTGCCTTAAATGCTTCAGCCATTTTTTCTGCATCATGACCTCTAAGCACCATGAGAGTTATTTGCGTCATGTTTTCCCCATCTATCCCCTCTGGGGACTAGTATCTTGATTCCATTAATTTGTCAAACTTCCCCAAAACATACTCCTCCAGAGTGCATGTGTCAGTGCTAAGTGGATCAACTCCGAAGACCTTCAAAACAAAAGACTTATACAAATTGAAAGAATATTGGATTACATTGGCCTTATCAAGAAGGGTTCCTACCAGTTTCTTGATTACCCCCAAGGTGAGGTCAGTTTGGAGTGTTGGGTTCTTACGAAATCAAATGATTCCTCTCCCAAAATTCTAGTTTCGGAGACAATCTCCTCCCCGATACCGATGTGTTCTTCCAACTCAACCTTCCATGCTTCGTAATTTTCCATATCCCCCTCCCAGATGGAGATGGTAGTTTCAGCCTGGTGTAATATGTGGCAGGCCACATATAGGTCTGGGAGTGTGGACACTAAGAAATGCCAGACATTTCTGAACTGTAAGGTAACCCACTCATCAACTGCCTGGGCTTTTCTCTTCATCGCCTGTAGTGAGTCTATGTCATTTTGAGGAAGCGGTGCATTGGAGGTGGAGGCACCTAGGGGAATGACACTAATAGGTTGGGCTAGCTCTGTTAGTAACCCCATAAGATTTGCATTTTTCTCCTTCTCTGCCCTGAATTTCTGGGCCTCTTTCTCATAGCAAGCCTATACTACCTTGGTTGCTTCTTTTAATAGGTCTAAATCACCTTGTTTTCCTCTCTTCCCTAATGACACCTCTATGACATTGTAATCTCTGGCCTTAGCCATTGCTTCATCCACATCTAGGGAAGGTGTCACGATCACTATGACTATTTCTCCGCCCAGCTTAGTCCGAAGAGTATGGACTGTCCGGGCTTTCTTAGCCTTTGGCAGGTTTTGCGCCTATGTCATCATCTCTACCAAGGAGAGATAGGCCATGGGTGTTGCTAGGGCCTTCCTCTTTCAAGATTCCACCAACCACTATGGTAGTAGGGGTGGCTTTGCAGCCAAAATCTGCTCTTGTGATTTCTCCCCAAGATTTTGTTGCGCCCCTTCAACAATATGAGTCACTTCTGGCTCTTTCCCTCTATCTTTTGGCTCACCAGAGATACTCTGGTGGGGCTGTATCTTGTGCCCTGGTTTTTGTATCTTGTCCAATGTTAGGATCATCATTTTTTTCCCCAGGGTTCTCTTCTTCATCCTATTGCTGCTCTTTATCAGCCTCTGTTGCTGGGATGCTTTCTTCAACTGGTGCATCTTCTGGGGGTGGGGGAGGCATCGAGCTGAGGTTCAACATTTGGGCCGCTATGATCACTTCCTCAAATGTTACCTTTGGTGGTAGCATCTGGAACATGACATTTGGGGTCATGGTTGTTCCCATGGGTCTGGTTTCCCCAACCGATGTCGTTTGTTCATCCTGGGTGTGCCTGCCTTAGAATACCTCTTCAACCTGTATTTTCGAGACTTCAAAAATCTTCACCTATTCTTGTCCCTTTCCTTCTTCTACCTAGGCTTCATGTTCTTGTGTAGGTTCTTGCTTCGGGAGCTTTTCCTACTTAGCAATTTCTTCCACTGACTGTATGTTGTCCCCCTGCAAGTTTCCAAATTCATCAGTTCTAAACAAATCATCAAACTCATCATGGGGCAGGGGATTCTCTGGGATGTGCTCTGGTGAGTTGGAAGAAACAATTTTTACTTTTGGGATACTTGGCATCTCAAGCTCTGGTTCCACCCTTGGATGAGAGATATTTTCTTCTTCTTTCTCCTAGTTACCAAAGGGGGCCTTGCATCCATCAAAGTTGTTTTCTCTCCTCTTCTAGTCCCATTCCTGTTGCTTAGACCATTAATGCAGTCAGTGAAGGGGAAGAGGGAGGATGAATAGGCCCGGTCATGAGGATTGAGGTGGCCAACCTTGTGATCAGTTTCTCTTTCATTTGCTGGGAGACCGCCAGCATTTGTTGCATCTATTCTTTTATGGGGGTCATAGATGAAGTTTGCAATAGGGTCCCCATTCTTCTTTTCCCTTTATCCTCTCCCTACAAAGAGGTTTCAGCACTGGGGGTCAATCTCAGCTCTGTTGGGCGAACTCAGTGTGTACTCCCCGGACATGCCCTCTTGAAATACTCATGGCTATGCTCAACCATGTCGCGGGTGGTATCTTCAATGGTTAGCACCTCCCAAGTGTTCCAATTTATTGGATGGAGAGCCATCTTATCTATTTCCTTCTCTTTTTATTGGGGGTCTACCATGGACCCGGTGTCCTAGAAGTCATCTAGAAATTTATGAAGCTTCAGCCTCTCCATCATCCCCATTATCATCCAGATGAAGTGCCAGCTCTGGACTTCAAAATCATGTTGACAATCTTCTTAGAAGTCCTCCATGTGGAATTTGTGGGGCTCTGATGCCCGATGAAGTATCATTGCAAACTTGCCTAGCGGATCAACGTTCTTCTACGCTAGATAGAATTCTGTTAGGCCCAAGCTTTTAAGTTCATTGTCTACCTCTTTAGCTATGGCCAAACTGCATGTGTAATTCCCACAAGTGGTTGGGAATGGAACATTCACCACCTTCTTTACAATGTATAAGGCGTGCAACTCCAACATCTATCTACATTATTCTAAAAGGATTATTTTGTTCCCACAGTGTTTTGGCAACAAATAAGGTTTCCCAGAGAAACCAATTACCCAAATATAAGTATGCTGTTGGAATTGGATGTAGTAACGACCATAACTTCTGACCAAATCCATGGTCTCCTTAGAGAGGTGGTACCCAACATCCCAGGTAGGCATGAGGAGATTGTAATAGACAAAGGCATTGTTAACCCAGTAGAAGCTGAGGAAAGTATCCTCCCATTGAATTTGTGGGAAATAATCCCAAGGAGCCTTTTGTCCTGGACCAACTCAAAGTTCACTTGTTGTGAGAAACCCATTTGTGGTTGGGCGTTATTGTGCTAAGGCCCAGAGAACATAGGACGTTATATAAAATTTCAAAGTCTGGGGCACATGAAAAAACTGTGAGTCCACATGGTTAGAAATGATGGCGGCCTAATCAAAATACTGCTCACTAGTGGAGATGGAAAGTAGGAAGTAGTACATCCACCCTAAGAATTCTTGGGCATGGGGTTTCCCAAAAATCTTGCACAATGCTATGATCCCCATTTGGATGCTTTCCTTGAATTTAGATCTGGGGATCTCCAACTTCATTCTTTTTGAAATCTTTCTTTGGAGTTTTTATCCATTTATTATTCAGATATTGTGGGGCCATAACCTCTAGCTATTGAAATTCTGCCAAGGCATCATATCTAGTGACAATGGCTACCTCATCAAACTAGGGAATCCCTAGAACTGCCTGAAAATTTGCAGTGTTTAGGGAAACCATGGGTGTAGGATATCCGATTGAAACCAGAGCGGCGAGCATGATGGCTTGGACAAAGGAGTTGTAGTGTGCCATGAGAGTGATGATGAGTTCCAGGGCTTGCATAGAACATGGGAAGAAAGTGGCCTTTAGAATCTTGAATTCCCCAAAATTGATGGCCAATTGGTCCCCGGCATGCCACTAAATGAACATCATCTTAACTAAGGCCTGCATTTCTGACCACATCCCGACACTGGTGTCGGTGACCAATTGAACTTGGGATTTGATCTTTGATCCCATAACAACATTTTCTTTCAAATATTTCATTCTGAGTGGTATTTTTTCCAAGGCCCTCTCAATCTTGGACCTGACAGTTGCCCTGGTGACTGCCCTGGAGGGGAGTTCTGGGCTCCCAGGTGGTGAAGATGTGGAATCCTTTGACATAGTGAAAGTGAGATGTTTGAAAAATTTCTAGGTAAGGAAACTCTCAGAACTTTCATAAGATAGAATATTACTCCAAATTCCAGAGAACTTACCACAGCATTGCGCTCTTCACCTGAAAAGCTAGTTTAGGTCAAAATCTGGAAAGATATGCATATAATGTCAACTTAGGAATTCAACCACAATCTGGGCCTGGGGGTTTCAACATACTTGATGGAAGTAAGATATGGGTGGGGTGAGGACGTAGGACCCAAGGTTCGGAAAACTAACCGTTGGGAGACATGACTAGAAAGTGAGTTGTCAGGTCCACGTGGGCATCACATGGCTATGCAATAAATGGGGAGTTATGGCAATGACGGTGCCAACTGGCAGAATGCACACAAAGTGGAAGCAGCTTGGGTACTTTTGAATGCACACATGGGACATAAATTTCCCATAAAGGATGATTAATGGTGGAGAGAGAAAATTGCCTGGTTCAAACCAACAGAGAGCCGAGCTCCAACCAGGTCGTATTCAGCTATGGGGTGAGTTTGAAAACTTGAATGAAATACAGACAAATCATGGCAAGCTCGACATGAAACCAGGAGGATATACATGAAATACAACTAATGCATAGTAGGGTCAAAGTGTATACACATAAAAATATAGAGAGCCAAAGGGCCGAAACACATATACACAAAATATACAACACCCACAAGCTTTTCACAGTTTTTATACATCTATACATATTTACAACCTAAGACAATGTACATCATTAACATTAATCTACAGCTTCCTGGAGGGTGGACAATCCCTCTAGCAGAGCCAACCCACCAACAGGAGGTGAACCAAAAATGCAAAACTCAGAAGGAAAACCAGAAAGACCGAGCCGAAACCAAAACTAGAAAGAATGGAACAAAAAAAACAAAAACCAGAAAAGACAAGGGCAGAAACTAGAGAACCTACCTGGAAGACAAACATAATGGAGAAGGTAGGCATGGGAGGTACCTTGCAACGAGCTAAGCCCAGGGATTACCAAGAACAATTACTGCCAAATCACTGATTAATAACCACTAAACACAGGAGCAAAAGTAGTTTGAAATCACCTTAATTTGCTTAGATTTTCTCTGGATGCACAAGTGTTTAATCGCGATAACTATAAAATTGGTGTGTAATTCCTATTTATACCCAAGGTAAAAGCAATTTATCCTCTTCTCCATGAACTCTGGAATAGGAAAACCTCTGAAATTTGTGCCTGGGGATTCCCTATAACCATACCTTCTTGTGAGAAGAAGACATTGTGGCAGGGAATCCCAGAGTCCAGAATCCAGCTCTGGAAAGAACAACCAACTCTAGGACCAGGCCTGGAGACACCAAGAAAAAATAAAAAGAAAACAAACCCCCTGGGGAGGGAAAGCCCGGAGAAGGAAACAAATAAAACAAACGACAAGGTAAGAGCCAAAGCAGGGGGGACCCAACATTTTACACACAAAATATAGGGATGGGTAGGCAGGGTATAACAGATCGCTTCAGTACTGAGACATGTACTCCAGAGGAGTATGTCATAGGAAAGTTCAATGAGATCATGGAAGCTCAATTCCAGTCCCTGAAAGGAATCGACGGAGTAGTAATATCACAAAAATATCTCACATGATGCGCCAGGGACATGATGCGGCAAAGATGGCCGTAGAATTCAAGGCAAAAACTCTAGATCTGGGTGAACAGGTGGAGGCAGCTAAATATCACTGGGAAAACCTAAAAGACATTAATGAGGATGGAATTTCTTAGCTCTTATAAATGTTCAATAAAATTGAGGAATAGTAGGGTCCTCCGTAGTCCTGATATTTTCACTAACAACACATTTTTGTATTCATCATTCTTGGGGCGTAAGTTCCCAGATCCTGGAGCTCTAGATCCATAGTTTTCTATTCATTTAGGGACCTGCTTCTAGGTTCTTTGGAGCCATCCGGTCATCATCAGTTAGTTAATAAGGATGTTAGATAGTAGGTGACTCCAGTAGGGCATGTCAGCTCGAGGAAGGTGGTCTTCCCAAGGCACCGCTCCAACATAACACATGGCTCATCAGAGACAGTGAGCCACTCTTCCATCAATGAGGCATGTTTCCTTGATCCCTAGGGGATCGTATTTCTTCTATTCTCCCTCTGTCTCTCTTCTTGAGGCTGATTCTTACATACCTCTTTTCTTGTCTCATTCTTCTAATATGTCAGACCTCTACTCTTCTCGAGGTTGTTGTAACATGGTGCAGGTAGTATCGGCTACCAGAAATTATATTTTATTGATTGAGTGTAAAGATAAGTTGGGTTAATTTTAGGGCAATTTTGTGTATAAATAATAAGTCTGATCTCATTCCAGAGGTTGGCAAAATTGATGATTTTGCAGTCCATAGATATTGCATTTTTTAGTTTTTCAGTTCTTGTAGTTGCAGAGCTCAATGCTCCTTAGTCTTTAGAAGCTTTGAGTAGATAGATGCTCCCTTGGAGTTGTTGATGTACTCACCAGTGATGTTGGAACACCATTAATGAAGAAAGAAGGATTTTGGCAATGCTATTGTTGGTCTCTCAATCTCTAACTTAATACTTTTTGTGATGTATGTTTCTTATGTCCCTTGCCCTAATATATTAAAGTAGATTAACGACCTTTCCCCCTCGCTATTGAATATGTATGAACTGATGGTTGTGTGCACATTCAACATTTTAGTGTAGCATGTTAGAGATTGGTTGATTTTTTGAACGTATTTGCATGACTATAGATAGAAGGAATATCTCTAACCCTATCCTATCTTTTGAAGTTTATTTGGTGACTAACGAATGCTTGTAGGAAACCTTACTTACCTAAATCCCCAGAGAAGATGAGCCAAGATAACCAGCTATCCCCCCAAACAAAATAGTAACACTCCCAATCAAGCCCCCGCACTGTCGAGACCAGACTCTCACATGATTGAAGGCCCAGAGAATCTTATTTCTTCAGAAAAACTTTACAGGAAAATTTGGTTGCTACCTTGGTACCCGGTGACAACTTACCTCTATTGGGGGACCCAGTCACAAACCCTCATCAACAAAAACTGGTGCTAGAAGGAGGGCATGAGCTTGTCCCCTTCTGAGGATTGATATTTTACGTTTCCTGAGGGTTCCCCAAGCCTTATTTTTAGGAAGCAGACCTTTAGTTGGATTGGATCATTTTCACTAGCCTGGTTTAAAAGAATCCTTAGATCAGATCCCAATCCCAGAAGGTTTGTTGAACTTGAGCCTCCCACTTGAAAGAAACAGACCCTGAAAGCCAAGTCAGCTAACATTTTTTGGGGATCTACTACGTCTCAGAATACCCAAGTCTCCCAGACAACCCCAGGGATTAACATTCAGCCTTGCCAAAATCCAACACCCCTGATGGCTGCTTACTTTGGCAACATTGGGTCCCTGATGGGAACATTTTTGGGTGCAACCAACGATCTTCTTGCACACCCAAAAAAGATTTGTCCCCAATATGATCACTTAGGCTCATGAACTATAGAAGAGTATCTACAAGCATACAAAGATGCCATGAACCAACACTGGATCCAACATCAAGATGTTGTAACCTAGATGTTCCCTCTGTCCCTGGGATAGAACAAACTGAACTGATACCTTAACCTACCTGCCAACTCCATCAATAGATGGCAAGACATGGAGGATGCCTTCTTGGCAGCCTTTCACATACACATGGACCCAGCGTGGTCCCACAACTAGTTCATCTCCATCAGGAAGGAACCAAATGAGCCCCTTGTAGCATTCAACCATAGGTTCCAACATGCCTTGAAGAAGTGCACAGGCCCTTTCATCCCATCCCTTGAGGTGACAATCTAGACATACCTAAACACAATGGACCCTTTCATTTTCACTCTCCTATGGAGAACTACCACCTCCACTGACCATGATACTCTAGCAAAAGTTTACAACCTAGCCTTGGAGTTGTCCCATGGTCTCAACAAATCTTCGGGTGGGATTGGGCAGAGCATGCCTTTCAACATGATCCCCGGTGAAACTTCTTATGCTAGGGGATAGAACCCCAATCAAGCAATGGGTGCCCCTGCGATGGCCATGAATCCCCCACCACTGTCGATAGACCAATAGGCCTGGAACATATACCCATTGTAAGCCCAGACAATACCAGGTCTAGAATTCATTCCCTGGAACTAGCCGCAATAAACACAACAATCATAGACACAACCTTCCAGAGTGCCTTTCTTCTAGTTGTCCGTGGCTAGAGGATTGTCACTCTCAACTTTGATACCCCCTGCTGCCTTTCCTAAGAACCAACCACAATAACCATCACATTGTGACTCGAACACCCAGCTATCCACCGAGGTTGAATCCCTTTGATGACTATTGTCCTCACTAAATTTAGACATGGGACAGATGAAGGTGGGGTCTCTTGCACCCCACAACACCAATTCCCAGAGAGGGAATGTCTTCTCCAGCCAAAAAAATAACAATGCCAGAGGAAGAAATTCCAACAACGGGCCCTGACCCAACCAACAGTAATGGAACAATAATGCTAACATCGAAGGTCCTCCTCCAAACCAAAACACCAATCAGGGTGGTACTAGACCTTCCCATTTCATGCCAGTCACATAACTCCAGCCCCTGACCAACTGGTGTAGATTGCACGACACAGACTCTCATTCTAAGGTGAACTGTGCCACGCTAGAGAAATTCATCATGATCTCCTAGCTAGAAGATAAAAAACTACTGATCCTACTCCCCTGAAACCCCCCATTCAAGAGCCCACTCATGGTGCCTTCACCTGTGAGACTATCTTCTTTGGAGTAGACAAAGGAGATGAAGAAGAACCTGGACTATAGGGGTTCTTTGATGAATCCATTCTGACCTTTGAGGCCAATGCCTTCACCAACCCATGGACTCCCTACAACACCCGGAGTCAGGCTGGTAAAGGGCCAGTTCACATGTCCACACCTCTCAAAGACACTCCTCCCCAAGATAACATAATTGATCGCCCCTTACCACCGAAAGGGTCTAGCTCTAACCAAATTAAGCACCCAGCCGAGGGAAGCCAACAATTCCCCGGGGGGAGGTTTGACATCACAAAGGCATTAGAATGAGCTACCATCTCTATGACCTTGATGGAGGTTTTTTTGAACTGTCTTGAGCAAAGGAAGTCCCTTCTGAAGCTCTTGGGAAACCCATAAACTGTCAGTCACCCACCCAAGATTGTCACTTTTGATGATGCCAATGCAGCTATCTTCTAGGGTAACATTGAGGATCCACCTTTCCTACTAGGCTTAAACATACAAGAGAAGAAATTTTACAATTTCTTGGTATATTCCAGAGCTTCAGGTAATGTCATGCCCCTATCCATATTCCAGAAGCTTAGACTTCATCCTACTCCATCTAACAACGCAGTAGTCCAATTGGACAAGACTGCTATAAAAATGGTAGGTGAGTTGAAGAACGTCCAGATTCAGCTCATCCAAGACCCTAGGATAGCAAGCATAATTGACATCCAAGTGGTGGAGATCCCAAAGACTTATGGGATATTACTAAGTCACAATTGGCCTAAGTCCCTCAATGGGTATTTCTCCACCAACTTTTCCCACTTGTGGCTCCCCTGGGAGGGAGAATCTAACTAGATTCAGGTGGAAAGCGAGCCTCAGATGAAATAGGCCCTCACCAAAGTTGGGAGGGTGAATGAAGTCCTCTTCTCTAAGACTTCCCCTAGGGTGTATCAACTCCTAGAAATCTTGACCTTTGATTTCACCCCCGGGGAAGATCCCATTGTTTCCTAGGACCTAGATGAAAAAATAAGGGGTGAGGTTAACTCACAAGGTACTACCACAACCCCTACTACACTCTTGTCTGGCACTTGGTCCCAGGTGTATTATAAAAAACATTCAAAACTAGAGTGTGAGACCTATTTTTCTGTTTCTACCCAACACATCAACGTCCTCCGGGAGAAGAAACACTTTTTGGATATTAATGGACCCAACAATCATTCTGGCAGTATCCCCATGATGCCACCAGTCCAGGAATCCCAACCATAGGCTTCTCTAGAGGAAAACCTCACTCGCATACCATCAGCACTGGAGTAAACTCCTCCCAACCTTCCCAAATATAACCCAAAGGCCATTTTTCCTTCCTAGCCCCCAGATAATGAACAATGATTTGTGGACCTTGAAGTTTGACGAGTCCTGATGCAAACAAGGCTGTGGGGCCAGAGTGGAACTGATCAACCCATAGGGGAAATCCTTCCTCACACCTTATAGTCTATAGTTCAACTGCACAAATATTGTTATGGAGTACGAGGCCTTGGTCCTTGGACTCTTATTTTCACTAAGAAAGGGAATCACTCACCTTTGGGCATTGGGTGAGTCAGAGTTGATCGTAAAGATAGTTTGGAGCCAATACACCTGTCATGATAAAAGCTTGGCCACATATCACAATTGAGCATGGAGCCTCATCAAGGATTTTGATGCCTTCAACATTGTACTCATTCCCTGAAAAAGAAACTATGTTCTAGATGCTCTTGTTGTATCCACTAGAACCCTTGAGCCAATGGCCATCTCCCAGCTTTGAAAATTATTCATTGAGATGATCCCCACCCTGTCCATCCCAGACAATGTCACCCACTTTCAGGTTTTTGAAGATGATCAACATATCCTAGCCTTCATGGCCAATGTTGGTATTTTTGAGGACCAGATAGTGGAAGAGAGAGATCACGATGATACTCGGCAGAATGAAGAAGATGATGGGATCATAGACTTACCAACCAACACCATCCCTAAGGGGATAGTAGCGCTAGAATGAACCTTCGACTTGGACCCTTGGGGCCGGGAGAAGATATCATCCTCCTTTGAGGAAGGAAAATTCAAAGAAGTTAACATTAGGCTAGGCCGGTTAAGAAAAATTGGTACACATTGGCACCTCCTGCTCCCCAGAGGAGAAGGAGAAGATTATCATAGTTCTCTGAGAATACATTGATGTAATTGCATGGGGGTATGAGGATTTGAAGACCTATGATACATCCATCATGACCCATACCATTCCACTAAAACCTGATGCTAAGCCCTTTCGACAAAAGCAAAGACCGGTCAACCCACTAATTAAGCCTCTAGTTCATCAGTAGGTACAAAAATTGTTGTCAGCCCGGATCATCTTTCCAATCCCACATACTATGTGGGTTGCCAACCTCATCCCTGTGAGGAAGAAAAGCAATGAGATCCACCTTTGCGTGGATTTTTGAAACTTAAACAAGGCATCTAAGAAGGATAATCACCCCCTCCCCTCTTTGGATGAGGTATTGTAAATCATGAATGGATCACAAATGATGTCCTTCCTAGATAGGAACTCTAGGTATAACCAAGTCATGGTTAAGTATGAAGATAGAGACAAAATGGCGTTCACCACCAAATGGGGAACATTTGCATACTGGAGGAAGCCCTTTGGCCTGATCAACATAGGGGCCACATTTTAGAAGGCTATGGCATTGTGTTCGAAGGCCTAGTAAATCAGTGCATAATCATCTACATGGATGATTTGACCATCTTTTCCCAGGATAGGCATGATCATTCCACCCACCTTGCCCACCTTTGCGAGAGATGTCACCGGGATGGAATATCCCTCAACCCTAAGAAATGTATATTTGGGGTCATTGAAGGGAAGCTGTTCAGGCATATTGTCTCTGAGAAGGGTATATCCATTGACCCTAAGAGAGTTGAAGGGTTGCTAAATCTACAGATTCCTAGTAGCAAGAAGGAAATAAGATATTTCTTTGGGAAGATAAATTTTGTCTGGCGGTTCATTCGCTGAGATAGTAAAGCCACTCAATGAAATGGTGAAGAAAGATACAAAGATTGAGTGGATTCTTGAGGTGAAGTGGGAATTCACCTAGATTAAACAAATGATTGTGGAGGCACCATTCTTTGCTAGTCCAGACTATTCCCTCCCCTTCCATATATATTCCTTTTCTTCGCCGCATTCTGCCGTGATAGTTTTGACCCAGAAATTCAAAGGGGAAGAAAGACTAATAGCCTTCATGAGCTCCCCCTTTAATAACATCAAAGTATAGTATTTCCCTTTGGAAAAGTAGGCCTTTGTTCTTGTCTACGTTGTGAAGAGATTTTGGCATTACATTCTTTGGAGCAAAGTGCATGCTATCATCCCGGACAAAGCTATTAAGTCTTTTCTACTGCAGAGTGAATTGGATGAAAGATGGGGGAAATGGATGGCCATCCTCTAGGAATACGATTTGGAAGTGCAACCCATGAAGACAGTCCAGGGCCAGGGACTAAGTAGAGTGATGAAAGAAGAGACTCCAAACATCGAATGCCAGACATACACAATGGAGTCCATCAATCAAGATCCATGGTATACCGACTTGGTATACTTATTGTTAAATAACAGATGCCTAGAGGGGCTACCCCCAAACAAATTTCATGCCATGCGGTTGAAAAGCACGCACTTCATGATAAAAAATGGAATGATTTTCCATAGGAATTATGAAGGGATATACCTCCGGTGCATAGACAGGGACCAAGCTGCAAAAATGATTGATGAATTTCATGGGAAGTTTGGAACCGAGCATGTCTCAATTGATGCCACTACCCATCAAATCCTCTAGGCTAGGTAATACTGGCCCTATATCTTCAAGGATGTCTACAGTCACATTAGGAGATACCATACTTGCCAAACAATGACACATCATGAGCAGAACCCAGTCATGCCCCTACAACCGGTTTTGAAAGCTAGACCCTTTGCCCAATGGGAATTTTTCTTTATCAAGGAAATCAACCCCAACTTGTCTGCCAACCACTGGTATATTTTGACTACTATCGATTATTGCACCCGGTGGTCTCAAGCGATTCCTTGTAAAAACAACACGGTAGATGTAGTCATTAAATTCCTAGAAGAAAACATCGTCACAAGATTTGGAATGCCCTTTGCTATAGTATGTGACAATGGTCTAAAAATTTCTTTGGCACAATTACTTGAATGGACCTATGACAGAAAGTTCACTCTGAAGTTTTCCAGCAACTATTACCCCCAGGGAAATGGCATTGTTGAATCAACCAACAAGAATCTACTTGAGGTGATCAAACATTTGCTAGAACAGAACCGTGGGACTAGCACCAAAAGCTTAGATTCACCCTCTAGGTAGATCATATCTGAATAAAGGTAGTCCTAGGGACATCCCCATTTCACCTGGTTTATGGCCAAAATCTAGTATTCCCCATCAACTTACAGATCTTGGTTTTACAGTTCATGTAGGAATTCATCAACCGGGACAACATCATGGAAGTTTGACTCCTGAACCTGGTGCAGATGGAGGAACAAAGAGATGTAGCCCTTGAACATTTTGCATGTCATCAAGCAGTAGTGAAGCGATGGTTTGATAGAAGAGCCCAGCATAAGGCCTTTCAAATTTTGGACTTGGTCCTCTCGTGGGACAAGGCCCGGGAAAAGAAGGAAAAACACACCAAATTTCAGCGGCTCTGGCTTGGACCATACTTGATATCTGAGATTTGTGGGGAAAACACTTATCACCTCAACACCATGACCAGAGAAGCCTTCACATTTCCTGTCAATGGGTAGTTTCTCAAGCATTACTTCGAATAAGTTAGGCAGTGAGTTGGCCCCAAAATTGTAATATATGTATATTTCTTGCTTGTAGATACTCTTTCCCGGTGCTCCGTTTGGAACACCCTATAAATAGTTCTTACTGGCCACCCTCTGGGGTCACCTTTTCTTGGTGTTTTCATTTTATTTTGGTTTCTTTTTTTCTTTCACTTTTTGGGTTCCCAGCATGTTACCTGCATCTTGTAGACCGGTATGCTTTGCATAACATCTAGTCTTTGGAATAGTACCTTGAGTATTTCGGATGGTTTGGAATCTATTGTTAGCATGGTAGAATTTTTCCACACTCCAGAGTTATTTTGTAAGTATGGAAAAAGGTTATGGGTAATCTTCATCAGATCCACATCTTGACAGTCCGGACATTGGTTAACAAAAAATTCAAGAAGCAAGTAATCAGACACCCTAAGGACAGATCATTTTCACTGATCAATTGACCCAGTCTAAAAATCATTTAAAGATATCTTAGGTTCAGAACTTTCTTTCCTACTTGGTAATTTAAAGGCTGAGTGGCAAGGTGAAAGAACTATCGCCATCAAAATTAGCTAAGCTTAAGGTTCACAGTGAAAGAAGTACCACCTTGCCATCCATAAAATAAAGAGAAAAGAAAGAACTAAAGAGTGGAGAATTCTGGTATTCGAGGGAACTGTGCAAGATATGATGACTTTGGTTTGATTTATTAGTTCCTCCTCTCTATTTCTCCCTGAGGTCATCGACTTGGTTTTCTTTCAAAGCACACACCTCAAAGCCAACGAAAGACCAAAAGATTGAATCAAGTGATGAGCTCAATTTTTCTAGATGCCTCACATCGTGCAAGCAGAATGCTCTAGGTAAAGATTTATTCTAGTTTTTCTAACCAGAGATTCCAAAGTTCTTGAATATGTTAAGGCATTCATCCTAGATAGTCACCATTTGTTATGCCCTGTATACCTGTCCCTACATTTTGTAGGCAAAATGTTGGTTCCCCCTTTTTGCTTTTTTGCTCTTCTCTTGTTGTCTTTTTGTTTTTATTGTTTTCCCCTCTGGGCTTTGCTTCCATGAGAGTTGTGCTTCTTTCTCTTTAACTTTCTTGCATCTTCAGGACCCGGTGCCAGAGTTTGTTTGTTCTTTCCAGAGCTAAATTCTGGACTCCAGAATTCTATGCCATTGTCTTCTTTTGCGAGAAGGTATGACTGCATGGAATCCCAGGGCCCAGAGTCTAGAGGTTTGCTTGTTCTAGATTTTTTAGAAAGAAAGACAACCCTTTTTTACCCTAAGGGTATGAATAGAAGTCACCTATCATTTTCACATTTATCACGATTAAACAACTAGAGCATTCAGAGTGGTTTTTAAGGTGATTAAAGCAATCTAAACAGCTTTTGCTCCCTGTGCTTAGTGGTTAATTATCAGTGATTTGCAGAGTGCTTTTTCATGGTGGTTTGAAGGTGATCTTTTTTCAAGGTGCCTCCCATGCTCATCTTTCCTACATCTTTCGCATTTCTAGGTAAGCTTTCGGCTTTTCTTTCTTTGGTTTCTAGTTTTCTGGTTTTCGCTTGTTTTTGGTTTTTTTGTTTCCTTTCCATTTTTCTTTCATTTTCTTCTCTAGTTTTGTTTTCTGTCGCCTCTTGTTGGTGGGTTGGCACTACCAGAGGGTTGTCTACCCTCTGTGCAACTATAATTTAGCTAGTTGTTATGTATATTTTGCACATTATGTAATTTCTTATGTATAAGTTTTGTATAGTCATGTATATGTCTCAATCCTCTATCCTTTTAATGTATATCCCGTGTATATCCTTCTATGCCCGTGTTGAGCTCATCATGCCTTTTCATGTCTTCCCAGTTTTGTTGAGCTTGCCCTCTCTGCCAAAACCACCTGGTTTGGACTCAACACCTTGCTAGTTTGGGTCATGGCAATTTTATCTCTCCTCTGTTGAGTCAGTCTTTATGGCAGATTAATTTCCCATGCGAGCATTCAAAACCAGCCCAAGTGGCATTTACTCTGAGCATGTTTAGATAGTTGTTAGCATTAATTCCATAAATCACATGTACTACATGGCCATGTGATACCCACATCAGCCTAGTATAGATAGCATTTCAACCATGTCACATAACAGTTAGTTTTCCAGACTTCGGGTCCCAAGTCTTCATTCATCCCCTTTTTACTTCCACCACATGTGTCAGAATCCCTGGAGGCCCAGGTGATGGTCAAACTTCTGGGAAGAGCTCGCTCTTAAAATCCTTTTATTATATGTATTTCTTTCCAGAGTTTGATGTCAACTAAGAATTCTTTCAGGAATAGGTGTGATGTGATGGTAATATCTCTAGAGCCCAGAGTAATACTGTGTTTTATATATACTGACGGTCATCTTGTCTTGTAGGTTGCCTGAATATCAAACTCATCAATCATGTCTGAGGCATCTGCATCATCTCCACCAAGGAGTCTGGACCTCCCCACCACTTTGACCAGGGCAGTTGTGAAAACAAAAGTCAAGAAGGCCTTAGAGAAACTCCCACTCACAATGAAGTACCAAAAGGGAAAGGAAATCTTGGGATCGAAGGTTGATACCAAGCTCTAGTTGATCACTGACACTAGTGTTAGAGCGTGGGCCGAAATGCAAGCGCTAGTGAAAATAATGTTCATACAATGGATGGCTGGGGATCCATTGGCCATCAACGTGGGCAATTTTAGGATTCTCAAAGCTGCTTGTTTCCCCTACTCCATGCAAGCCCCAGAGCTTAGCCTCACTCTTGCAGGAAACTACAATATAGTTGTCCAAGAAGTCATGCTTGCTTCCCCAGTCCCAACTAGATACCCAACCCCTATGGTGTCTCTGCACACCATGACTTTTTAGGAAGGGTTGGGAATTCCCCAATTTGATGATGCAGCCATCCTCACCCAGGCTCTAGCCTTAGAAGAATTTCAAAAGTTGGAACACATGGCCCAATAGTATCTTAACAACAAATGGCTCAAGGTGCCAAGGAAAGAATTCAAGAAGATGAAGCTTGAAATCCCCCGGACCGAATTCAAAGAAAGAATACAAATGGGATTATTGCACTAAGTAGGGTCTTCAGACAATCCCATGCCCAGGAATTCTCAACATGGATGTATTATTTCCTGCTCAGCATCTCTTCCAGTGAGTAGAACTCTGACTGGGCCACAATCATTGCCAATCATGTGGACTCCCAACTCCTCCAGGTCGCTAGGTCTTCCAAGTTCTACATGACGTCTTATTTTTTGTAGGCTCTGGCACAACAACACCCCATTAAAAATAGGTTATAATAGAGGGTTTACTTGGGATTGGTTCATCCCAGAATGCTCACTGCGATTATTTCCCATAGATCCAATGGGAGGCTAGTTTCCTCAGCTTCTATCGGGTGAATGACACCTTCATCTAATACAACATCCTCATAGCTACTCAAGATGCCAGATACCGACTCTCTAAGGAGGCAATGGACTTGGTTGGCTCTGATGACTGCTATTACATTCAATACCAGAAACATACATACATTCAGGTGACCAGCTTCTCTGGGAAACCTGACTTATTGCCCAAACACTGTGGGAATAAGATAATTCTCTTGGAATGTTGTCAGCAGATCTTAGAGTTTCTTTCCCTCATCATGGGGAAGAAGGTTACAAATGTTCCATTCCCAATCACTTGTGGGAATTATACATGTAGTTTGGCAGTGGCCAAGGAGGCCAACAATGAGCTCAAGAGTATTGGGCTGATGGAATTCTATCTGGAGCAGAAGAACTTTGATGCGTTGGGCAAAATTGCCTTCACACTACCCTAAGTAGCTCCCCCACATGAACATCACATGGAAGATTTTTGGAAAAATTGCTAGGACAATTTTGAGGTCTGGGGCCGGCATTTCGTCCGGATGACAATGGGCATGATGAAGAAGCTCAAGCTTCGGAAGTTCCCAAATGAATTCTTAGATACAAGTTCCATAGAGAACCCATAATATAAAGAAAAAGGAGTGGATAGGATGGCCCTTCCTCCAGTGAATTGGGATGTGCAGGAGGGTCCAACAATAGAGGACCTCACTCACAATGTGATCGAGCATAGTCATACATATTTCAAGAAGGCATGCTCAAAGAGTACACATAAAGTTGGCCCATTGCTATGGGGTTCAATTTTGAGAGCTGAAACCTCTTCACAGGGTGAGGACAAAGGAAAAAGGAAGGTAGGTACTCCATCCTAGGTCCTGGTAGCCACTCCCATAGTGAAGCAAATGCAACAAATGCTAGCAGGCCAACAAATTAAAGACAAGTTAATCATGCGGTTTACCACCTCAACCATTATGACCAGACCTATCTGCCCTCCCACTTCCCCATCACTTGTAGCATTAATGGTCTGAGCAATGGGGACCGGGGCAGAGGAGGAGGTGGTGGCCATGCTAGACGTAGGGCCCCCATTGGTGACAGGGAGGAAGAAGTAGAAAGATAATCCTCAACCAAAGGTGGATTTGGGGCTTGGGATGCCCAACATCCCCAAAATATAGATTGTCTCGTCAAGCTCCCCAAAGCTGGACAATCAGCCCGAGAATCCCCCAGAGACCTCCCCTCCACATGATGAGTTTGATGACATGTTTGGGATGAACAAGCTAGTAAACTAACAAGGGGAGATTAGGTAGGTAGTTGAAGAGATCGCTACCCAAGAGGAAGTGGTGACCCCTCTCGAGAAGGAAACCCTGGAGAAGGAACCTGCCATAGAATAGGAGATCTAGGTAGACCAAGTAAAAGAGTAGGAATAGGTAAATTTCTCTGATATCCCAGACATACAAGTTCAAGAGACCAACACTGTGGAGGCAAGCAAACACAAAATGAGCCATTGGCATCGCCTGAGAAAACTAGACCTACGGGAGCAACCGTAATCTCGGTAGCCACACTACAGATGCCCCCTCCTATCCTGAGGAAAGTGATATTCGGTGAGGTAATTATGGTGGCCCAAATGCTGAATCTTGGTCGGGTACCTATGCCACCTCCTAAAAATGTTCCAATGGAGGAGAACATCCTGGTGGAAAACACCGGAGCAGAACAACAACAATGATAAGGTGAGGGGGATAACCCCAGAGATGCAGATGTTGAAAATAATGCTACTAAGGACATGGAAATCGGGGAAGATGACACAAATGCCACTAAATTGGTCAATATAGGTTATCCTAAGGATATAGGAAGAGGGTCCGAAGAGGCTTAAAATACTAGGGACACACTACAAAACCCCAGAGGGGATTCGCATGATCAAACTTTGGTGGCAAGGCCACCCCTACCACCATAATGGTTGGTAGAATCAAGGAAGAGGAAGACCCCAGCACTGGCCAAACCCCATCTTTCCTTGGCAGAAATGATGGCACAAGCATAAAATCCTACCAAAGCAAAGAAAGCCTGGATAGTCCATACCCTCCAGACTGGGCCAGGTGGAGATACAGTTGTTGTAGTCACAACAACCTCCCTAGATGCAGATGAGGTGATGGAAAAGGCCGAGGATTATTCAATTACAGAGATATCTCTGGGAAAGAGAGGAAAGCAGGGTGAGTTAGACCTGTTGAAAGAGGCGGCCAAAGCGGTAGAGGCCCGCTATGAAAAGGAGGCTCAAAAGTTCAGGGCAGAGAAGGAGAAGAATGGAAATCTTGTCAAACTTTTGATAGATCTGGCCCAACCCATCAATGTCATTCCTCCAAAAGCTTCCTCATCCAGAGCATTGCTCCCATACGGTGAAATCGACGCACTTAGAAGTATGAAAAGAAAGGCGCAGGCGGTCGATTATTGTGTAGCTGAGTAGATAGGAAATGTTTGGCATTTCCTAGAAATGACTCTCCTAGACCTATACACCACCAACAATGTCATACATTAGGTGAAGACCACTATTACCATCTGGGAGGGAGAGGTCGAGAAGTATGAGTCTTGGGTAAGTGAGTTAGGAGAACTCATGAGCATCAGAGAGTAAATTGTCTCCGAGGTTGGAATTTTGGGAGAGGAATCCTTTGATTTTGTCTAGACCCAACACTCCAGACTTGATCTCACATTGGAGATAACCAAGCAATTGCTAGGGGCCTTGCGAGACAAGGTGCAAGAGATCTATTATTCTTTGAATTTATACACAACATTCATTACCAGGGTTTTAGAGGTTGATCCCTTCAGTACTGAGACATGTACTCGAGAGGAGTATGTCATAGGCAAGTTTGATGAGCTGATGGAAGCTTGATTCTAGTCCCCAAAAGGAATTGATGGAGCAACAATGTCACAAATATCTTGCATGATGCTCCAGGGACATGATGTGGCAAAGATGGTTGTAGAATTCAAGGTAAAAACTCTGGATCTTGCTGAACAGGTTGAGGCAGCTAAATATTGTTGGGAAAGCCTAAAAGACATCGATGAGGATGGAATCACTCAGCTCTTAGAAATGTTCAATAACACTAAGGAACAGTAGGGTCCTCCAGAGTCAGGAGATTTTCACCAAGAACACATTTTTGTATTCATCATTATTGGGGTGTAAGTTCCCAGATCCTAGAGTTATGGATCCATAGTTTTGTATTCATTTGGTGACCCACATCCAGGTTCTACAGAGCTGATTGGTCATCACCAGGCAGTTAATAAGGATTTCAGATAGTAGGTGACTCCAGCAGGGCACGTCGGCTCGAGGCATGTGGTCTTCCCAAGGCGCCACTCCAACATAACACATGGTGCATCGAAGACACTGAGCTGCTCATCCATCAATGAGGCATGTTGCCTCGATCTATGGGGGATAAAATTTCTTCTATACTCCCTCTGGCTCTCTTCTTGAGGCTAATTCTTCCATACCTCTTTTATTGTCTCATTCTTCTAACATGTCAGACCTCTTCTCTTCTCAAGGTTGTTGTAATGTGGTGCAGGTAGTACCGGCCACCAAAAATTTTATTTTATTGATTGAGTGTAAAGATAAGTTAGGTTAATTTTAGGGCAAGTTTATGTATAAATAATAATTCTGACCTCATTCTAGAGGTTGGCAAAATTGATGATTTTGCAATCCATAGCTATAGAATTTTTAGTTTTTAGTTCTCGTAGTTGCAAAGCTCAATGATCCTTAGTCTTTAGAAGTTTTCAGTAGATAGATGCTCCCTTGGAGTTGTTGATGTACTCACCAATGATGTTGGAACACCATTAATGAAGAAAGAAGGATTCTGGCAATGTTGTTGTTGGTCTCTCAATCTCTGACTTAATACTTTTCATGTTGTATGTTTCTTATGTCCCTTGCTCTAATATATTAAAGTATATTAACAACCTTTTCCCCTCGCTATTGAATATGTATGAACTGATGGTTGTGCGTGCATTCAGTATTTTAGTGTAGCATGTTAGAGCTTTGTTGATGTTTTGAATGTATTTGCATGACTATAGATAGATGGAATATCTCTAACCTTGTCCTATCTTTTGAAGTTTATTTGGTGACTAACAAATTCTTGCAGGAAACCTTACTTACCTAAATCCCTAGAGAAGATGAGCTGAGATAACAAGCTATCCCCCTGAACAAAATGGTCACACTCCCAAGCGAGCCCCCACACTTTTGAGACTTGACCCTCACGTGCTTGAAGGCCCGAAGAATCTCATTTCTCTAGACTACCTTTACAGGTGAAGTTGGCCGGTACCCCGATACCCAGTGACAACTTACCTCTGTTGGTGGACCCTGCCACAAACCCCCATCAACACATCTTCATCTTTCTTTTCAACATCACCTATCTTTCCAACATCATCAGTTGCAATAGATCTTACCACTTTTGTAGCTTTATCCTTTTGTGCTTCATCTTTACCTTACACATCTGCAACTTCAATAGTAGGATAGTTTTGCAGTGTATCAGAAGATAAATCTCCTATAATGACTTCTATTACTTGTTCACTAGAGACAAATTCATCTAAATTCACCTCCTCTTGAGTAATTTTTACTAGTTCATCTTCTTTCTCAAATTTCTTCTTCATGATCTCAAGAGTCTCATCATGAACTAACTGAGATTCACCGACTAATATTCAGCATACTCTACTTCTTGTTCTGAATCCATGTTTTATTGCCTTAATTACAAGTTTTACATCTTCAATAGGCAATTCAGACTTCAGTAGGATTAATGATTTCTCCATAATTCCTTTGTCTTGCTTTAGAGCATGTCTCCACCTAGTATTAATCTTCTTGTAAAGTGTTTTAGGTATCATCTTTTGTAGTTCACTAAGTTCACTACAAAATTTATGCAAACAAAATACAATATCATCTTCTATCATTTGTTTGTATACATCACCAAAATTCTCATAACACCAGTTTGCATAAACTACACTACCATACTCCCTTATACCTTCTTCTATGGCATCCTCAGTCAAAATTCTTAAATTCTTAGGATCAATTTATTTCTTAGTTGTCATGCCAACCACTTTAGATTTTTTCCACTAACCTTTAACTCTACTTTCTCTTTATCTGAATCAGTTTTATATTCTTCTTCTTCATCAATAGCCTTCTTTTTTACTTTTTTCCTTTGACTCTATATAAGCAGATGATTTTCCCTTCTTCCTCTTGTAATTTATTTGTCCTGCTATAGGTGTCTCCTCCTTTTCTTTTTATTTTTCCTTTTCCTTCCCCTTCTGCACTATGGAGCTTCTAGTAGTTCTTCATGTTTCCTTACTGGTTGTAGGAGTTACAAACTCTACCTCTTCTACTTCTACAACAACACCAAAAGACCCTACCTCTTCAATCCCATACTTATTCCTAATCTTATCCATCATTTCATTTGTAATTCCACTCTTCTTTGCTAAATATTGTTAGTAATAACTGAGGGGGGGTGAATGAATGGCCACAAGAATTAATCCTTAAATCAACCCTTAAAACTTAGTTCCACAAAATTATACCTCTAGTTATCTTTAGTCCTGTAAGATGAATGCCTTGAAATACTTATTGTTAGAAACACTGAGAGGGGGGGTGAATTAGTGTTTGTCTTTAATATACTTTTCAAAAACTTAAACATAAATCAAACATTCATTTAATGAAGCTTAACATAAGAACTCATAACACATGATATGATTACGGGGAAACCTTGATCAGAGGAAAACCCCAGTGGGAATTAGTACCCACAACTATTGCACTGGTATAATGAACCTATTAAAGTTCCTTTGCCCTGTTAGGAGTAGTCTTTACAATGCAAGTACAATGACCTGGTTAAAGGTCTGACCCTATTAGGAGTCTTTTACAAAACCCTGTTAAAGGTATATGGCTCACTACCTAGGCTCACTACCCAATAAGATGAAGGCTATAACCTTCTAATAATTGATATACACTATATCAAAAGTGAACTGTTTTGATGACACTGATGTTTGATCAGTTTTGTGTATGCGCAAATGCTCTTACTCTCTTAAAGAGCTATATCATATACTAACTTCATCATACTTCTCTTCTAAATCTTCCTCTTACATAATAATTTGACACTTGTAACATAACTTTACATTACAAACTTATATGTTCATATCCAAATAGGCGCGACCCAAAACAAGACTCTAGTCGGCCCTAAAACATAATACACAATGCTTCTAAACAAGTCGGCTCAAGCGTGTTTAAAAAAATACTAATTACATCATTAAAAACATATAATCAAAGGTGCTTATCCATTACATAACAAAATAATTCACGCTGATCAAAACACTAGTCGGCTTTCATGCTCTGTCTTCCGGACTGCTGGTGTATTGATCTGTTTGTAACTTCTCCGTACTATTGTTCCATACAATGCATGTCTACATGTAGTATGTACACATGTCATAGAACATATATCTAAATGCACATACTCTGATTCAATCTCTCGCACGTGCATTGATGTGCTGATCACTATGTATCTTTGTCTGCTCTGTTTCCATACTTAGTCATTTTATCTTCTAAGTTATCTTTGACAGTAACTTAATATGAATTTGTTGCCATGATGACAACACAAAAATAGTCATATGTCCTCTAGGAGTCAACTTTTCAACACTTATATCAAATTACTACTTGTCGGAATGCTTTGTAAAACCTTTGACTATAGGTTTACCTATAAGAAGTTTGTCTATTTACCGAAATATAGTAAATAACTAGTGTATACCGATCAATCTAGATTTACTTATGTGAAATGAAAAATAATAAAGTAATGACTCATAAACACATGCCACATGGATTTTTAATGTGGAAACCCTATTAAGGGAAAAACCACTAGGACCGGTAACCCAAATTTTCACTCTTCTAAAGTGAGAACGGTGAAGAGCCAACCCTGTTAAAAGTTACAAACACACTGTTAGGTGTGACCTTGTTAGAGGATTTAAATGAATAGTTTGTCACTTAGTATCTGGCATCTAATGCTACCATCCTTGATCAAACTTCACTCACTTGGCCTGTCAATAGGTATCGGTCATATCCAATGCTACTTTGTATGATCAAACTTTTTGATACTCCTTGGGATGTACCTCAATTAGAAAATACTTTTAAGTCCTACTTGGTTAAGAGATTTGATGCTTTAATGGTTAAACTGAAGCAGTAAATTGATATGTTCACATATACAACTAGAATTGTATATTTTCAGATCTATTGTAAGTGCATTACCTTTTTGATCAATATTATAAATTCAATACCTTTGCTCCACACTGTTCTTCTCTATGATGTTGTATCACTGTTCATCGATGTCTACAAAATTCAGCTCTTTCCTCAGCTTGATTGATAAGGTCTGAATGAAGACTTTCTTCTCCTTCAGAATCTCTTCAGCATCTATTCTCTTGTCACTCCCCTTATTCATATTGAATTAGCTTGTCTCTTATATAGACATGATTTCACCGTTTCTTGGCTTTCTTGATCTTGGCATGATCCATAATTCTCGCCAATTAGATTTAAAGAAAAATTCATATTTTATCTCATAGAGATCTTCTTTCCAACTAGACAAAACAACTTTAAATCCTTTACTTATCTATTGCTTTATCTTGTTAATTAAAACAATGATAAGTACTAGTTAAGTCTATATTTAGCTCTTGATAGCTAAGCATTTTATCATTTCTAAACTCTTTGTTTTGTCTGTCAATACTTCAGTTAGTTGTCAATGACAACTGACTATTTCGTCGGTGAGACTTCAGTTGTCTTCCGGATCTCCTTCCATTGGGAAACACTGTAATTATGTTCATTGGGTTACACTATGCTTTTCTTGTTGTGTAACACTATGACTTTTCTCATTGGTAATGTTATGCTTTTGCTTGTCGGGTAACACTATGACTTTGCTCTTGTTGGCTCTGTCCGTCGGTGTGCACTTCATCGGTATATATAGTCACTTTGTGAATACTTAACTTTTATGCATTACTGATAGCATAGCCTTTGATTCATTGGTTCTTTGAAGTCTTTAGCAGTATGTACATGACCATACAAATTATATCAAGTTGACATCAATGACAATATCATACAATAACCGATTTAATGCCTTGCATTAAACTTTCTGTTTCTTGGTGATCATCAACTTAACATCTTCAAACATTCAATCAGTTATAGTTCATCAATCTCTCCCTTTGGGATTGATGGCAACACACTGCATTATCACACTATATTATTACTAATACAATATGGAATATAAAGGTTGAAGTTCATCAAACTACCAATCTTATTTACTATAACCAATACAAATATCTGGTCCTCAGTAAGCTCACATAGCTTAGATTTGATTCTTGCAGCTATCTTTCTATCTTTAATCCCTTCACTCGATAGATGTAGAATCTTTCTTCTTCTGATGTGATACATTCTCTTATTGTGTTAAACTCTCTCCCTTTGACTATTCTTTTATTTTTATGTCTATTTTCTCTCTTGTCAAAAATCTCTCCCTTTGTATGTACTCTCCCTTTCTAATTACATCTCTCCCTTTGGATAATGTGATAATGGATATAATCTCTCCCTTTTATAGAAATGCCAAACAAATATTTGACAGTAATGCCAAACAATCCTTTCTATCCATAATATACTCCTTGAATTTCCCAATTCATTAGAAATATAACAAATCTGGTGCTTGGAGTAGATAAATACCTTGCTATGTACAGATGTATCTTTGAAGTCCATCTCTTTGCTTGCATCAACATGAATGATATTATGATAATATGTAAGTTGATGCAGCCTTCTAGTCATCTTACTGACCAATAGACAAGGGTCTGACCCCTAGTCTTTTTCTTAAGTACTCAAATGCATCCTTGGGCAATGGCTTGGTGAAGATATCAGCTAATTATTCCTTTGATTGTACATACTCAAGTATCACCTCCTTTTCTTGAACTTGTTCTCTCAAATAATGATACTTGATATAAATATGCTTTGTTTTAGCATGCATGACTAGATTCTTGGAGATGTTTGTTGCATTTGTATTATCACAATAGATAATTACTGGTTCAAGAATTTTTATAAGCATACCTTCTAGTAACTATTTGATCCATGCAATATTTGAGTAGTTTGCAGTAGCAACAACATACTCTGCTTCTGCAGTAGACTGAGAGATGCATCCTTGCTTCTTACTGATCCATGTGATAAGTCTATCACCCATAAAGAATGCTCCTCTAGTTTTTGTCTTTTGTTCATCAATATTTCCAGCCCAATCAGCGTCCGTAAAGACCTTAAGTTCAAATTTTCCATCTCTTCTATACCATAAGCCATATTCCTTGGTATTCTTTAGATATCTTAGGAATATTTTCATAGCAGTCATATGTGATTCCCTGGGATTAGCAAAAAATCTTGCAACTATCTCTACTGCATGTGCAATATCTGGTCTATTATGTACAACATACATGAGTTTTCCAATCATTGATCTGTACAAAGTCTGATTTACCTCAGGTGACTTGTCCTCCTTTGTCAGTTTACATCCAGTTTCCATTGGTGTTCCAACTAGCTTGGAATCTTCCATCTTGAATATTTTCAGTACTTCCTTGATGTATTTGGATTGTGTAATGAAAACTCCTTCATCTTGTTGCATGATCTATAGACCAAGAAAGAAATTTATCTCTCCAAACATAGACATCTCAAACTCTTTTCTCATTTCATTTGCAAATGATTTGCATAACATATCATTGCCTCCAAATATGATGTCACCAACAAATATTTCAGCAATCAAAATGTTAGCATCATTATCTTCCTTCAAATAAAGATTATTCTTTTCACTAGTTCTTACAAATCCAATACTTATGAGATAGGAATGAAGTCTTTCATCCTAGGCTCTTGGTGCTTGTTTCAATCCATACAAGGCTTTGTATAGTCTACATACCATGTTCCTCTTTTCTAGATCAACAAACCCTTTGGGTTGCTCAATGTATACCTCTTCCTCAAGTATTCCATTTAGGAATGCAGACTTGACATCCATTTGGTATAGCTTGAATCCCTTAAATGCAGCATAAGCAAGTAATATTATCACTCCTTCTATCCTAGAAATAGGTGCAAAGGTCTCTCCATAGTCAATCCCTTCTTCTTGTGCATACCCTTTGCATACTAGTCTTACTTTGTTTCTGGTGACTTCTCCATTCTCATTCAGCTTATTTATGAATATCCATTTTGTACCGATGACATTCTTGTCATCTTGTCTCGGTACAAGTGTCCATGTCTTGTTTTTCTCAATCTGCTCAATTTCTTCATTCATAGCACTAATCCATTCTTCATTATCAAGTGCAACATTGACATATTTTGGCTCAAAATCACAAATTAGACATCTTGTGTTTAGAGACTTACTTTTGGTTCTCATACCACCCTTCTTGTCTCTAATGATCTATTTCTCTACATGGTTCCTTTTGAAATATCTGGCAAGTATAGGTTCAATTCTTTGTCTATCATTTTGATCATCATTTTGTCCTTCATTCTGATCTCCATCACTTGGTACATCATCTTGAGCAATATCCTAATTTTTGGTATTTGCAGCCTGATGCTCGGGTGCAATATTCTATTGCTCAAGAGCTATACATTGTTGGTTGGGTAGAGTGTCAAGCTCTTCATTGTAAACTAACCTATTGTAGTCCTCTGGTTCTTCTGTGCTTGCCTTTTTATTCTTCTCTGCAAATTCATCTATCTTTACATTTGCACTTTCAACAATTTTTTTAGAGGCTTTATTGAGACATTTATAAGCCTTGCTCTTGGTGGAATACCTTAGAAAGATACCTTCATCACTTTTGGAGTCAATCTTTCCATTTCTATAATCTTTTAAGATATAACATTGACTACCAAAGATCTTGAAGTAACTTACATTGGGTGTGTAACCATACCATAGCTCATAGGGTGTCTTCTTGGTGTCTTTCTTCAATTGTACTCTATTTAATGTGTAAACATCAGTACTAACGTCATCCCTCCAGAATATTTGGGTGATGCCTTTCTCTATCATCAATGTCCTTGCACAATCAACAATGGATCTGTTCCTTCTTTTAGCAATTCCATTTTGTTGTGGTGTTCTTGGTACAGAGACCTATCTTTTGATTCCATGCTCATTGAAAAATTTAGTGAATTCATCTAAAGTAAATTCCCCTCCTCTATTTGATCTTAAGCATTTCAATTCCTTACCACTTTGTTTTTCTACCATTTTTTTTGTACCATTTAAACATCTTGAATGCTACTGATTTATCTTTTAGAAACATAACTGTCATCATTTTAGAGTAATCATCAACAAAGAGAATAAAATATCTATCACCATAGGAACTCTTTTTCCTCATGGGTCCACATAGATCAGTATGGACTAATTCTAGAATAGCATCAGATGTATGGGTTTTTCTTTTGAAACTAGACTTTGTCATCTTACCTTTTTGACAATTTTCGCACATGATATTTTCTGGCTTTGACATTCTTGGTAAGCCTCTTACATTTCTCTGTTTGCTTATCTTTATCATGTTGTCAAAATTTACATGACACAATATTTTATGCCACAACCATATGTCTTCATTTCTAGCCATTAAGAAAGTGGTGTTAGTATCATTTAGATAGAATAAGTTACCTTTTGTCTACTCACCGGTACCAATCAACCTTCCTAATTCATTGAAGATCTTTGCCTTCTTATTTTGAAATGCTGCTCTATGACCTGAATTATTCAGCTTAGAAACACTCAATAGATTATAATTCAATCCTTTCACCCAATAAGCATTTTCACATTTAATCAGGTTATTCAACATTATAGTTCTTTTACCTCCAACTGGACAAGGTTTATCATTACCCATTCTTACTGAACCACCATTAGTTATAGTCGTATCCTCTCCCCTCACCTTTGTAGATCTTGGGTGAAGAGAAAGCTTAGCTTAATCTAGCTTCTAGAGAGGCCTGTCTAGAGGGTGCACTTCCCCTTTAGAGGACGACCTCAAACCGGTAATCCCTTCAGTCGGTATAGAAATAAAGTGTGACCCAAAGGTCTGCTTTATCCCTTCAAGCTCGGGTGGGTCGTGTTCAATGGTAGTCCATACTGAGTGAATATCCTCAGCATACTGGCATGGTTGAACTAGAGACTTAAGTGTCTCACGCTGTACAAACTGATTGTGGGGACGCCACGAAATCTTACTAGCAACCATAAAGTAGTAGCCTACCCGATTCACCTCCGAACGGTGATTTATTATAGTGCAAGGGGAGGGAAGAATCTCCCCCTAAGATTCCCATCATATGTGTCTCAGGGTATTGTGTTGCGAAAGAGATCTTTGTAGCACGGCAACAATACCTGGAAAAAGGCAAAAACACGGGCGCCCTTCTAGGGGTGACATGCTGTGTGAACTGAAGGACTACCAAGCAATGGGCCTATAATATTTCATGCAAATTCAAATTCCTAAGGTAGCTACTGTTTGAACTATCTTTTGATGTGCTAGACCCAGTAAAAACATAAGTGGTTGGAAAGAGTCACTTGAACATACACAAACGAAATTTTGCAATTTGAATCAAAATTCCCCAGTCACAATTGCTTATCTCTTGAAAGGTTTCTTTGTCCCTTCCAGGACTGTTTTCAGATATGTGTCTTCTATAACTGTCAGCTATGCCCAAAATATGACTCAAGGTATACTTAGCTTATTCAATGCCTTTGATGTATGTTGAAAATCAGTTCTTGCCAATGAACAAATTAACCTAAAAAGTCCAAAATCAGTCAGAATCCTACA
>MU226129.1:988572-1004374 GCA_018584345.1 Thuja plicata
GTCGAGATCGAACAAAAAGAGTGGCTCAGATTCGATTGAAGAAGCACAATCCATGTGCAAGTGATTCGATTGGTCGAGAGAGTCAGTTGACTGAACTGACTGATCAATTGTTTTGGAAACTTCCATATTCAGTTTTCAGTTAACTGAAATGTTTCCAAAATGATAAATAGATGAGACTCAGTTAACTGAGTGGAACTGGATTGTTTCCATTTTGATAAATCAATTAACTAAATTTGATGATGTCATATGCATTTTTAATAAATTAATTGATTTTGAATGCACATTTATATTTTTATAATTAATTTAATTCCCTTTTGATTTAATTGACAATTTTGTAATTTTTATTTAATTAATATATCAGAATATCAATTAAATAATTAACATAAGGTTTATTTGCCAATGTAATGTGATTTTAGGAATTAATTAATTAATCAAGTAAGATGATCGATTAGGACCTAGGGTTTAGGTCAGATCAGTTTGAATTTGATAATTGTCTATTTGATTTAGGACTTAGGGTTAATCAAGATTAGGGTTTCTTGATTAATAATTGAGATTGGGGGTCTACGGTTTATGTGACCATTTTTAGGTGATTACATTTGCCCCTCTTTGAATTGATGTGCGATCAGTGCATTGATTCAAAGAACTGTTACTGATGAGATCAAGTATAG
Source organism: Thuja plicata (assembly GCA_018584345.1). NCBI lineage: Eukaryota > Viridiplantae > Streptophyta > Pinopsida > Cupressales > Cupressaceae > Thuja > Thuja plicata. The sequence goes on from MU226129.1 coordinate 989,241, forward strand.
TTTTATTTAAAGCGATGAAACCATTCTTTTGAAGAAGAAGACCGACTCTGAGCTTGATTGGACAAAGATCGATCAAAAGATATAAAAAGAATGCTCAGTTTGATTTAAAGCGATGAAAATAAACATCTGTCAGGAACTCTTAAACCTTTTTGATTGGTTTGAATGCATAACCAGTTTGATTTGAAGCAATGAAATTGATTACCATTAAGAGATTTGATTAGCAAGAAAATTGACTTGATTTGAAGCGATGACGCCAATTTGATCAATGTATCTGGTTTCAATAATGAATAGCCCGTATAAGACCGATCTTGTCTAGTTTTGAGTGTAGTCACCATTGTATAAGATCATTGATTAGGTTGCCTTTGATTTAAGATGATCTCAACTTGATTTGATGTGATGAAGTTGAGATGCCCCAAGCGATAGGGTTTTGATTGAAGATGTAATCACTAGAATGTTGATGTCCTGATCCTGCCCCCTCAGGAGCGAAATGTGCATGCTAAAAGTGGCCTTCTTACTTAGAAGTACACTTCAACATAGTCATTATACTTCAGTTGCATACAAGAATGAATATGGATTCATTCATCCTGCATGTCTGAAAGAGTCAACCTATTGCCTTCTAGAAGGTAGGAGTATGAGCTTGCTCTTAGATCATTTCAAGCTCAGTGACTACACCGAAGACCTAAATGAAGGATTTTAAGCTATGATGAATGATCTAGGATGATATGCATATGCAGTTTGTTGTTCATCCAAACTACTTAAGATTGATTTTAGAAACACCAAATTGAAAAGTGAAAGATTCTTTTTAAAACCCAAATTGAATGTGCTCTAATGATTAGATTTGCATGCTTGAAATTAAACAACAATGCTAAATGATAAATGCTAAGAAAAGAGAAGAAAATGCAGCATAGTAATGTTAGAAGAAAGTTAGGGATCCTTTGTGAAGGAAAAAGGTTTTTCTTTTATAGAAATCTCTCTCAAATCGATGATCGAGATCGAACAAAAAGAGTGGCTCATATTCAATTGAAGAAGCACAATCCATGTGCAAGTAATTTGATTGGTCAAGAGAGTTAGTTGATTGAACTGACTGATCAGTTGTTTTGGAAACTTCCATATTTAGTTTTTTGCTAACTGAAATGTTTCCAAAATGATAAACAGTGGAGAATCAGTTAACTGAGTGGAAGTAGATTATTTCCATTTTGATAATCAGTCAACTGAATTTGAAGATGTCATATGCATTTTTAATAAATTAATTGATTTTGAATGCAGATTTATGTTTTTATAATTAATTTAATTCCTTTTTTATGTAATTGACAATTTTTTAATTTTTATTTAATTAATGTCATAATATCAATTAAATAATAGTATAAAGTTTATTTGCCAATGTAATGTGATTTTAGGAATTAATTAATTAAGTAAGTAAGATGATCGATTAGGACCTAGGGTTTAGGTCAGATCAGTTTGATTTGATGAATTGCCTGTTTGATTTAGGACTTAGGTTTAATCAAGATTAGGGTTTCTTGATTAATTGCTGAGATTGGGGGTCTAGGGTTTAGGTGACCATTTTTAGGTGATTACAGTAATATCTGTTACAATAGATCATGGTTATTGAAGGTATGTTGAAAGATGTCGATATGGTGATGGAAAAGGGGGATAAAATGGATGAAGTGGGATAGGGTAATGGTTTATGCATAGGATTGGTTTAGAGGATGGATGGAAGACTAGAATATATGTGTTGGATAATGGAGGGATTGTGAGAAGAATTGATTTTGAGTGGATGGATATGTGGGAAAGAACAACATTGGCACACACCTTGAGGGGTGATGGAGTGATGGAGGAAAAAGAGATTTTGGATTTGATGGAAGAAAAGGAGATTGTGGATTTGATGGAGGAATGGTTATGAATTTTGGGACATAAGGACCCAAAATAGATTTGGAAAGTTGGAGATGTTTAAATGGATGGATAGAAATTTGGATGCCAACTTGGATTTTTCTTTGGGATACTATGCTTCAAGAAGCTTCTTAGGAATCCACATGGATTTTGATTTTTTATTCTTTTGTGGGCCCTTAGAACGCATTGTTTCTACAAGATATTTAGGAACCCATATTGATTGTGACTTTTATTTTTTATCAAGGGGCCTTTGTGGCCTTTTGGACATTCATTTTCCTTTTGGATCATATTTTTCTTTGTTTTTACATGTCGATTAGACTAGACATGTTGATCCTTGACTATATGTGGATTTCTCAACTTATGGAACTTATGTTTGGCATCCAAATTGCTTGAAAGGGGAATGTGATTTATGGATGGATAATAATGGTATGGAGACTTTTTGGATGGGTGGAAGGTTGTCCAAGATGTGTGCCTTTGCTGACCTTGATTTAGGAAAGCAGAAGTGGATTGTGAACTAGTGGACGGAGGAATATATGGACCTAAGATGGATGGAAGGGGTGAAGGGGAAGGTATACATTTGGATTTGGATTTGGAAGGGGTACCGCCATCTTGAGAATGAGTATTGTTATGGAGGAAATGAACATTATAATTTTCTTTGATATGAAAGGTTTTTAATGTACTTTGTTCATGGAGGTCTAACCTTTTGACTTGATAATGCTTTCTTTGACCAGTAGGATACTTTCTAAAAGACACAAGTCCATTTTGAGTTGGATATGATATGAAAGAAACAATAGGATCATGAAGTGGACCAGATCAGATGGAAGTAGATAAATCCATTTGAAATGAATGGGGTTCATGAACAAATTACATAATTGTGTTGGGATCGTGAGGGGGGTTAGGAGGAATGATAGGATCTCGTGATTGAATAGGAGTAGTGATAGGATCATTTGGTAGGATAGGATCTTGTGGAGAAAATGGAGGATTAGGACATGGAGATGAAGGAATTGTAGGATTATGAGGAGGATCTAAAGGGATGATGGGATCTTGTGGTATAGATGAAGGTGAAGGGATACTTTGATCTTCACTTGTAAGAGAACCATCAGACTCCATTTTAGGGGTGATTTTCTCTTGACTATGAATGGAATATTTTGAAATAATGGGAAGGATGTCATAATATTGCTTAGGAATAGGAAGTGGAAGGTCCATAATACTTGGAAGGCAAACATTTGACTCAATTTTAAGGGTGATTTCTCATGAAATTGGATAGAATCATTTGGGAGAATGGGTAGGATATCATGATCTTGCTTAGGCATAGGAAGTGGAAGGTCCATAAGACTTGGAATGAAACTTTGTTCTTGGGATGGAAGGGGATCAACTTGGATAGGAAAGACAAGGATAGTGGAACCTTCATGAGCTTCTATAAGTATAAGATCTTGGTCAAAAAATACACAGGTTTGGTCATTCTTGGGATCTTGATCTTGATTTTCTTTAGGACTTGTTTCTTCATGCTTTGTATCATCCTCTTGACATAGGGTGTCAATTGCAATATGTATGGTGGATTCTTGGAAGGTTTCAATGTTTTGACATGAGGGAGAAGGAATTTGAATGGGACTCTTTAGAGTAGGTTCATCTAGGAATGGAGTATATGGTGGCATTGGATCTAGGATAGCTGAGTCATAAAAGGGATTAACATTGAAATATATTATGGATAGCCCTTGGGAGGTCTCATCACTAGATATATCATTTGATAGGAATGGAGAAGATTTCTCTTGTGATTATTTAGGGGATGAAGGGCTAATGGGAAACATCAAGGTTTCTTGCGGGACAACTTCTTCATAGGAGATAAATGTGTCAACAATGTTATTGTTTTGGAATGGAACCTTGCTAGACATGGGTAGATGATTTTGATCTTGCTTAACAATAGAATGATGTCTATGGACCAGTTTTTGAATTAAACTCTTGAAAGGTTTAGATTGGTCTCCCAAGGAAGACATATATTCAATTGTCTTTATTTGGTAAATCATCAATGGTGGATTTGAGGAAATAAGAGGACGTTCATTGACTTATGATGTGATCTGAGATATATAGTCAATAGGGTAGGGATATAATTCCTCTAAAATGTAAGAATTTGGTTGAATTTGACTTTGAAGATCATCTAGATAATTTTGCAAGTCTTGCACTTGTTGCATGAGGATATTAGTTTTCCATTGTTCGTGTTCCAACTCAGGGAAACTTTCTGAATAGACAAGAGGGTTGTTGTCATCATTGTAGTTGGGTTCTTGTTCTTCTTCGTATGGGGGAAATGGGTTATCATCTTGGTCTTTTTCCTACAGGGGAAATTGGTTGATATAGGACTCATCTGGTTGTGTCCTAGCCTTCAACCTAGTGTAAGGTCTTCCATAAGGTGTGTGAGACATAGTGTTGTCCATATTTTTTTACTAAAACAAGTGATATAAAGCAAACATAAAAGGATAACCTTTCTACGAGACTCTGAGTTATGTTTGGACAAGGGTAATTCTAAGGACAGATGTTGATTTATCTTGATCTCAAAGAATTGGTGATGTAAGAATAGGATTCTTTGACTATTGTATGGGATGGAGTCACTGATAGAGATTTAATGACTTTGAGATAACGAGATCAAAATAATCAAGTGTGAACTTTTGAACTAATAATGTTTAGACAATAATCGTGCTTCCAAAGAATGGATGATCTTTAATGTTTAGAGATTCACACAATATTCTTCACATTTTCCTGGGATGTAGACACTGATCTTTTACACCAAATGGGGAATCTTTCCAAGGTTTCAGGTAAAAATAGATGCTCAGAGTTCCTGCCAAAGTGCGGCAAACTTCCACCGATTGCAGTTAAGTGATAGGTCAATTGCGGTAATTAACCACCGATTGCAGTAATTAAAGGTTCCAGTGCGGCAATAAACAGGTCGATTGTGGTATAATTTTGTTAATTGCGGCAAGATACAGGAAATTGTGGCAAAAGGGAGACAGTACAAAAAAATCTCAAATTAGCTTATCTTTCTGATAAAATTGCTTTCTAGAACAAGGATTCTGATTGCAAAATAGGTTTGATGTTGACAGCGTATACTTGAACATGTTGGACTCATTTTGACAGTTTTTGATGTTGGTTTTGCATTTTTGGAAACTGATCATAGAACAAGTACAATAGACAATGTGTTTTTTTAATCTAGCACGGGTCTTGAAAAAAGGACAAATAGATTTAATCTAGGTCAAAATTGGCTTCAAAATACAATGTTATAGGCCCAATGCTTGAATGTTTATTAGATCACACATCAAGTATCACACTACTAGGATACGAAGGTCCACAATGTAGGTGCTCATGTTTTTTTTGTTGCCAGATATTGTTGTCATGCTAGTGAAGATCTCTTTCACTAACGCAATACATTGGAACACATATGTTGGGAATCTTGGGGGGAAATTCTGCAGCCCTTTGCACTATAATAAGGCATTTGTTCAGAGGTGAATCAGGTAGGTCTCTATTTGACAAGGTTGTAGTAGGGTCCATGGAGTCTATCCAATTAGTTTGTACATGTGTGACTCACTTAAAATCCTAGTTGACCATACTGGCTACCTAGGGATATTCTCCTGATCTAGGCTATCATCAACACACCTCGCCCAAGCTTGGCTAGATATAAAATAGAACTTTGGTTCACATCTTGTTTATATACCAATCGGAAGGATTACCAGTTTAAGGTCATTCTCTGAGGAAGCACATTCCCCAGATAGGCCTTTCTAAAAAGTATAAAGGTTTTTAATCTAACAGATTGTGCAAGCACACCAAAGACTCAAGATATGAGGTTAATTGATTAAACTCCAAAGTTTCAAAATATGAATTTAAGCTAATCACCCATACAAGCACGAATGTTCAATTTTAAGCCCAAAGTAGATGATGACTGCTTGTCCAATTTTAAAAGCACCAAATTGAAAGTTTTTTTTTTTTCCTTTGTTCAATTGTTAACCACCATGTCAATTTTAAGCACCAAATTGGAAAATTGAGATTTGTGATGTTTGGCATGTACAATGTTCTTTTTAAGCACTAAAATGATAAATTAATTAATTTTAGTTGCTTTGTTAAATCTATGTCCAATGCCACAAGCTGAAACAACAAGGTTAGTAACACATGCTGAATCCTAAAATTTGAGTAAGTCTGAAATTTGTTAAAATCCTCCAAAATCTAGATTTTGTATTTTAACTCCTAGAGATTTGAAACCACTCTCAAACATCATGAAAGTATATATTTAAAATATAACTTAAAGTATAAGAAAAGTAAATATGTCACTTATACTTAAATGTTATATTTTAAATATTTCAAACAAAATTTTCGAAGCTGATAATTAAAAAACATAAATACCTTCCCTCAATTATGGCAAATTTTTGGTGATTGGGGCAACCTTTCAGCGATTGCGGAAAACTTTCAATGATTGCAGAAGGATGTTGTCGAATGTGGCAAAATTTTCACGATTATGGTCTTCTTCTAGAAATTGCAGTAAATGATTTCAATTGCGGTCTTCTTTTGGTGATTGCGGTAAAATTCTAGTGATTGTGGAAAAATACTGTCAGTTGTGGTAAACTCCTGTCAAATGCGGTAGTATGTTGTCAGTTTCGGTAAAGCACTTTAAGTTGCGGCAAAATGTTGTCAATTGCGGCACAGATTGTTCAATTGCAGTAAACTCTGATCGATTGCAGAAAACTAGAATCTATTGTGGTACAGATTGGTCGATTGCGACACAGAGAAAGAAAATAGAGATTGGAGTAATGATAGAAAATAATTGGGAAACCCTTAAATTGATTGTGGCATTAAACCAGTTGATTGCGGCAAACTTTTGTCAATTGCAATAAAATACCAGCAATTGCAAAATTACAAGGATATCGAGAAAAACATGAAAAATAAATTTTGGAGTTGTACGACCAAGGCCAAAAAGTTCTGTCTGTCATCTGCAAGTGATATTTGAGTTGTTTGATTCACATTGGGTTCACCAAAATGTCCCAGGATCAAATGTGTACCTCCACCAAAGGGGGTTAGTAGCACTGATTTGCAAAGGGGGTTAAACAATCGAAGATAATAATAAATAAAATACGAACATAAAATAACAAGAAATAAAGGAGGTACACAAATGAATGCAAACCAACAAAGCTCAAATCTTCTATTGTCTCTCTCTACTCCTTCTAAAACATTGTTTGTGTGCTACTTAGTATTGGTGTGGGTAGCGTCTATGACTTGGGGGCATCGATAATATGATATCAAATATGTGATCCCAAGATGGCTTGATGCTTGAACTAATCTGACAGAGTCATGGTGCATGTGAGCTTGAAATCCTGGATGTATGATCACAAGAAGGCTTGATGCTTGAACCAATCTGACAGAGTAATGGTGAACATAAGATAGAAATCTTGGATCCTTCAAATGGTTATGATGGGTTGATTATATAGAATATAGAAATGATATGAACGGTTGAGATCAATCCCAGAGATTAGAGGATGAACACTTGAGATCAAAGGGAATTGGAGATACCATCAGTAAACTCCACCTATTCAACTAGGAGAGAGGAGATAGAGTTTAGTTAACTGAACATCTAATTATGAGTTACCTTTTGAACTGAAGAGGTACTTTGGAGTTACCTTTTTTAACCGAAGAGGTGGGTGGAGTAACCCATGTAATCAAAGATCTGATTAAGAGTTATCTTTTTGAACACCAAAAAAGGATTTAATTGAATATTTAATTCATTTTTATAATTAAAGTATTCAACATATGGGATAATTGAATTCTTTTTGGATTTTAGAATTCAATTGTTGAATGAAATTAATTAATTTAATTAGAAGAATTAATTAATAAGTTTAAATATTTAAAACTAAACTTTAGGAAATTGAATTTAATTAATTAATGGAGATTAATCAATTAAGGTTAATTAATTATTTAATTAATTTTGGGGATTTGTTTAGATGATTTGGGGAATGAATTTAGACGAAAATAGATAATTAATTAATGATTAATAAACCATTAATTAATAGATGAAAATTAGTGTTTTAAATGTAAAGTCGCAAGTATGTCCATTTTGGGGTGTTTACAGATAGAATATAAGAAAGAAAAATGAATCCACTATCAAAATTACTTTCACCAATAATTGGAAACACAAAATGATGTAACGATCAGCTACCAGTCACACCAACTTGCATATACATCAATACACAAATCTTCCCTTGTAATATTCACATTCACTTTACATATTACTCACATACCAGCATTTTACAATAAATAGAATCATCGCTCTCTTATACCATGTCATGCCAACAACTAGATTACCCTAATTCAATTTGAAATACGTCACACCAAATCATTCATGCGATGGTAAGGAAAGAAATGTGGATCATCTTGCTCTATACAACATGCTTCACTCTCAATAGTATGCTACATCATCACCAAGATCTTTGAAACCAACATATAGGATATATATGTTACAATGTAAATACTTGAATCAAAGCGCAAAGACCAATATTAGATAGGATCATACCTAAACAAGTGAACCATAATATGTTGCAAGATAAATGGGACCAATACTAACACAACTAAAGATAAATCTTTACGATACATCATTTGGAGCACAGTCTTCCAGATTACCAAAACATCCAATCCACATTTTAACATAGGATATGTTGACATCAATGACAATCACTAATGATAACAATAATGATAGCATTAACATCATAATCTAATAGGAACAAATTCCATATCCATCTCAAACATGTTGTAACACACCTCCCTAAGAACCAAATCACTTGCTAGCTATATCCAAACCTCCACACACCATGGTGAGATACATAGGTCATGTTATAAGCCATATCACTTTCCAAAAGTCCATGTTGGAAGCCATCCCAATACATTTTTTAATCAAAACAATAACTAATCATAACTACAACACTAGATGACACTATTTTTGGATCACTGGGAAATACCACAACCAGGACCAAAACCTAAATATAATTAAAATCACATCTGCATATACATTTGCACATCTTAAACCTTGATTTCTAGAGAAGAAACCTTTCAAAAAAAACACAACTAAACAACTTTCATCTTCAACTACATAACTCTATCACAAAACCACATACATCTTAACAAAACTAATGATTTTTGGACCTAACAAAATAACTCTGAAGAACTAAAAAATGTCATTCACATAAACTCTAAAATACATACCTATCTTCCAATGTTCTATAGCATTGAATACATACTTGTCTTCCAATATTTTTTAGCACTAAATACATACTTGTCTTCCACAGTTCTTTAGGTTCAAAAGCACTATCATGTCCAACACACAACCTTACTTCTTTTTGGAACAACAACTTTCTTACAAACAAAATATATACATGAACATCTCATCAACAAATACATTCTGACCACAATGTTTGAGAAGACACCTTAAACACCTCCAAACCAGAGTTTTTGACATCAATGAAAATAGACAACCAAAAATATATTTCCAATGGTAGCAAGCTTCTCTCCAATGAAGTCCAGGTAGAGGAAATCACAATCAAGGAAGAAGATCATAACATATCCCTCCATCTTCAAGCAATCAATTCTTCAAGAATTGAATCCATCCTCCTTCTCCATATCACACATTGTGGAAAAATATAACAATCATTATGCAAGGCATCTCTTTCATGATTTACTTTTAGGTTTTTTTGTGGAGTCAAGCTATTGCATCAACACTTGTGATCACATTAAAAGAAGCATTTTTGTCGCCAAGGTATAAGATACTTCATGTTTCATATCTAGTCTCTGCTATATGTTAGAGCACTTTTTTTAATTTCATTTTGATTTCAAGGTTGACCTCAAATTGGGGTTAAATGAGGAAAACCCCTCTCTACACAAAAAAAATCTCTCTTTTCCATTTGCAAGAATAGGTGGCACTAGTTTGGGGATTGAATCTGAGAAGTACAAGAGCTAGACTAGATTTTTTAAATAAAATTGTTGGAAAGAGAAAAGAATAGACTAACCTAGTTAACCTAGTCTTGGGAATAGACCGACCTAATCAACCTAGTTCCTCCCAAATAGCTTCAAATTAGATCTACAAGTTAGTCACTGCCTCAAAGTTTTGTTTTCGGCATCAAAATCAATATGTTAGTTCTCAATCATCTTATGCATGTACAAAAGTATCTTTTCTTCCCTTCTAGCCCTAGATCTTGCATTTCTCAATCACATTTGCATAATCAACCCTCATTTAAGGTGAAGGAACATTGCACCCACTTAGTTCTCAAGTCTTCTTGATCCTAGTGAGTAACCTTCTTTCCAATGTAACATAAGAGATAGGTCCTAGTTCACTAGTTTTCCCATTTGATCTAGTGATCCCTATTTCTTACATTACAAGACCTTTTCCTAGGTCCTTTGCATTACAAATGAGCTTTATCAAGAACTAACTTGCACTCCAATGCCATAAGGATCATCCAGACTGACTCTAAACATTCCTAAATCTGATCTAAGGGTTATGTGGCTCTCCTAGCTTCACAACACACTTAGAACAATGTCAAACAAATTCTTCAAGCTCTTGAAATCCTCTCTGGATTCAATTTTAGCATTTTAGTGTTAGAATGGTACTTTTGTAGAGGAGGAGTGTGTTTGTTCACTAAAATGACACTTTTGAAGAAGATGGGCACCTTTTGTTCACTACAATGACACTTTTGAAGATGATGGGCACTTTTGTTCAGGGTAGTAAGGAGCTTCTACACCAAATGGGCACTTTTGTTTAGGGTAGTTAGCTATTTTGTAAGTTTATCCAACTCACCCTAAAATGCTTGAATTCAACCCTTACCCATTCAAACATAAGTGGATTATATTTCAGATTTTTAACATATAGTAGGTTCCTTTATAAATTCTAGTCAACATTATGGATCATAATGGGCAACATGTTGATCAAGAAAACTATTTTTTCTTACCAAATTGATGGACAAATTAAGGGCAGTAACGCACTTTCACTTAGGCTAGTACGATACTTTTTTAAGTTTAGGGTGAGTTGGCTAAGCTTACAAAGCGCTTTATTGCCCTAAAAAAACACCCTTCTGGTGCAAAAGTGCCTTACTGGCCTGAACAGAAGCACCAACCCTCTTCAAAAGTGCCATTCTGGTGAACAAAAGGTTCACATCCTATTTAAAAGAATCATTCTAGTGAACAAAGGTTCCTCTCCTCTACAAAAGTGCAATTCTGATCCTAAAACACTACATTTCAGTTCAAAGAGGATTTAAGGATCTTGGAGCATCCCTTTGACTCCATTCTAGTTGTTTTGTGAAGATAAGAGGGTCTCAAAATCCTTAGAGGAGGTTTAGGAATGTTTATAATTAGTTTGGATGGTCCTTATGGCATTGGAGTGCAAGTTAGTGCTTGACAAAGCTCATCCATGACACCTAAGACCTAATAAAAGGTCTAGTATTTGGAGTTGAGTTATGAAACTTTAGAAAGGGTCTTGGATAACTTAAAGAACCCCATATATTATGTCTAAGTTGTTAGGATACATTTCCCTTGTTTGGTTGAGTTTCTTGGCTTTTAGTCTTTTATTTGTGTAGTGTCATGTAGCGATTATTTGACCAAGTTTTGAGGTTTGAGCTCAAGATCTTTACATGTTGCTTATGTTTAATGTAAATGTTTCAAAAAATAATTATTCCATGTATTCTTGTATTTTTTCACTTGTCCTCTAGGGTTCGTTGGCAAAGAATTACTAGATGTATAGTATGATCTTTCAAATTTTATGGATGCATCATTGAAAGCATCCCCACACATGGGATAAATTATACCCCAAGTATATTGTAGTTACAAGTTGTTTACTCTATAGCTCCATAGGACATAGTGTATTTTTCCCCAAGGTACCAACTTAGCACCTATTGATGTAGCCTTGCTACTCTTGTTGAATTAGACATCGCCAAATGACTATAAGAAGATGGATAAGGTCCACATGAAAAATTCAACCCCTTTTATATGAATCCTACACCATTCTTAGACAAGTAGGTGAGAATGACTTAAGCTCAAACTACCCCTTTTTTGGACCACAACCAATATTAAATATCGAGTTCTAATGTCCATTTTTCTATTATTGATATTGTTGAACAACTTCATAATGTAGAATTAATTTCAGAGATCACCCTCCTATTTAAGTTAGATAAAGTTAATGAATTTTTCATCAAGCCACTTTAAACCAACAAAATCCTCTCTACCATGTGATACATGCGGGCAAATTCTTCATTAGGGTAAGTGGTTCATTAGGGACTAGGTTGGGGAAAAAATTCCTCATTTGTTGAAAAATATTGAGGCAATGCAATTGACTACTTATCAAGGAGGGATGAGTGATCTAATTGAGATCCAAGGGTATTTAGATGACATTTGCATGGGTTATATAAGTACTTTTTCTTGCAGAATCTATTGAAGCATCAAATTCTTAACTCTATGAGTCATAACTCATGATTCATGCAAGTAAAATAACTAATTGATGAGGATATGATCCTCCTTCTTCTTCAAGATCCACAGACTCAGGTGGGTGTACCTCTTGACTTATTGTTTTCCAATAAATTAGATAATGGATTTTAGGATTCTCACAATGATTTAATAATGTCTTTTATATCAACTGATGTAGAGCTTCAAAATCCAATCCGTGATCTTGACAAGAGTAAATAACATTGCAGAAAAATGGCCAATGTGACAAGGATATTCATCCTTCTTCTCTTTGAGCTCAAAACTCAGGCAAGATGACCTAAAGGATTTAGTTCTTTAATGAATCAACAAAAGTATTTGTACTATATAGTGCAATTTTCATGCATTTATGCTCTTAAACAGGAAAGTAAAAGATTGTTCAATTTTATGAATTTGATGATGAGACCCGCATAACTAGCAAAGGCTGGTGCTTTATCTATTGGGAAAAAGATTCAAATAAATATACATCCCCAGAAAACCCTCTAACTCCAAACACATAGAAACTAAGTGAAGTGTCTTACAAATCACTCTTCTCACTCCAATACCTAGACATCAGATTCATGTGCAAACCTTGAACTCTCAGAACTTGTATTCAAGATTTACTCTCTCCTTGAAAGAAACTTAGACACAAATTCAAAGCTACCTTATAACCAGTATATTAAAATGCCTTACAAATTAATGTTAGAGTAATTTAGTAATTACTCTTTTGTGCTTAAGTTATACTTAGGCAACTTTCTATTTTCTGAGAGTTTCCTTTTTAGGGCTTCGGTATCCTTTATAAGGAATCACCGCTTAGTTTTATTTATAGAGTTTTTACATCAGTTTGTAAATCATAGAAACATATTATCAATATATTGTTTTCTTGAGCACATGATGTCTCTGGCTTTTTGGCCTCCATAGATCCTTCTATCTTCTGTCTTTTGCTTCTGTTTATGTAATAGTTATGCATGCAGGTGTTCTTGGGAAGATTGTAGTTTAGCAATCCTAACATGGTATCAGAGCCACTCTGCAGCTGGCTGTTTGTTCTTTGTTGAAGCAGCGAGGGTTTGAAGCTTTCAGAGGCTTTTCTAGCATTTGTTTATTGGTTCTGGGGGGTCTCTATTTTTGAAGGCATTTTGGGCCCAAACAGACACTTCCATTGCGTCTGGAAGGCCCAAAAACCCCAGAAACCATATAAAGCTTGTCCGATTTGGACACCGGGGCTCTGGGAAAATTTTCTTGCCCTCCCAAGGGTCGTACGGATGAGAAAATTCGAAAAAAAAATTAAAAAAACCTTTGTTTTTCTAAGGTTTTTATGCGTTTAAATAACACGTGCTGTGCAAATTATATTTGGGCACCACCACAGCTGGTCAGTGGCCGGCCGCCCACCCAGCCCATCCGCAGCCCCCGCCGCCCACAGCGGCCCCCGCCGCCCATGCAACTCCTCCGCCGGTTCACTGTGCAGCGGCCCCGCTCAGCCCCTTCTCCCCCGACTCCTCTGCGGCGGCGCTCCGCTCGGGATCCGCCCGGTGGGTGTTAAGCCCTTTTCGCAGAGTGCCCGATCATATGAACGACCGCGGCTTAGGGTTAAGCCCCCGGTGCGCACCATGTGCCTGGGGGCCCAAATTTTTTAGCCCTTGGGGCTCTGTTTTATGCCTTTTAGGGCATTTTGGGGGTACCTCGACGTTTCTCACTCTACAGGGAGCATCCGGGGATATTTTTCTGACTTCCATATACCGTCGAAAAGCTCTTTCCGAGCACTTTCCGATGGTAGAGGTTAGGGTTTTTGGTTCCACCATTTCAATAGAACTTTTTGTTGTTGAAGTCTCATGTCTCTTTTTGCCTTCCGAGAGTCATATCTGGCTCATTCAGACTCCTTTTTCGGCAAACGAGATATCGTCAGAAAGCTGGTTCTATGTGCTATTCAGTGGCAGAGGTTATTTTTCTAGATTCTGCTCTGGGTTTTCACTCCTCCAAGTTTTGCAGTTTATGCACTCTGGTGGTGTGCTTGGTTCTACAGGTCCTGGGATCTCTTCTTCTGAGTTCATAGCTCACCCCTCTTTTTGAATTCTGAGCTTGCATGCTCTTTCTGATGCATTTTTGTTCTGTAAACGCACTGAGATAAAGTGCCTTCTTCTGCATTCTTGGATCTTGTACACTTAGTTTGGTTGATGTACTTGTACTGTGTTATAAAGTGCCATGGGGGGGTTATGATGCATTTTCCACTTTAGGCGCATCCACTTTTGTCAAGTGAGCGTACCTTCCATGACATTAGCCCATGTAGTGTGTCTGTGACACTGCCCTTTATCTTGTGTGTGTGCTTCTGTTGCACTGTTGGTGTTCCTGGTTCTTCTTCTGCAGCTATTTCTGGTACTGCATTTCAGTGTTCCTGTCACCTCTCCCAGTTCAGCATTATGGGGGGTCCACCTGTTGGTTCTATTGCTTCCTGGTTTGATTGATCAGCTCTTCAGACACTTGTCTTCTCTACCTGATCATGCACTTCAGTGGGGGTTCCAGCAGTATCTTCTGACAGAGTTTTCAGACATGCTTCGGAGATGCTTCTTGCTCTTTTCTTGTTCCTTTCTCTGGGACACTTTTTCCCTAGATTGAAGGCTCTGTTTCCTTCATCTAGTTTGCTTTCTTGTTTGGGTACCTTATCAGGCCTAGTTGCCGGGACCCATCTTTCCTGCTTTCTGCAGTAGTTTAGCTTTTTTGCTTCTCCCTAAGTTACACTTAAGGGGGGGTGTTAGAGTAATTTAGTAATTACTCTTTTGTGCTTAAGT
>MU226129.1:1004424-1038339 GCA_018584345.1 Thuja plicata
TATTGTTTTCTTGAGCACATGATGTCTCTGGCTTTTTGGCCTCCATAGATCCTTCTATCTTCTGTCTTTTGCTTCTATTTATGTAATAGCTATGCATGCAGGTGTTCTTGGGAAGATTGCAGTTTAGAAATCCTAACAATTAATACACAAGAATTTAAAATAAGATACACAAAGACATCACCAATATGGAAAGGGATTCCATTGTTCTTCATTAAAAAGCTTCTGATTCAGTATATTTTTAAGACAAATAACTTAGAGAGACAAGACCCCAAAATCAAAAAATTGCCTAGCAATGTTTATTTCATCATCCTTGTAACAATGGAGAAGAAGAAAGATATAGGAGAAAAGGAAGGCCATTTTTAGCAACCGACACCTATCTGTTTCTAAGCAAATATCTTCTCCTCTAAGAAAATGATATGTTCTTCTCCTATAACTACCTCTTTCTTGCAATCATTCTCTTTACCCAATTTGATTCTACTTGCCTCTTCATAATCTAATTTCACTCTCTGTGAAAATTTCCGTCATGCATGCTTCTCTTTTAAGCTTGAAATAAAAATATTTCACCAGACTATAGTGTTTCAATACTTCAACTTGCATATTATTTCAATTTTGCATATAATTTCTTTGGCTATTCAAATCTGACTTTTACTTGGCCTTTAATATTTATGCACATTTCTCTATCTTGTATTTTCTCTCTTTTATGCATTTTTACTCCCAGAACTCACTAGATTTGGACAAGTGTCAAGTTTTGGTTCGTTGCTCTTTAACTAGCTTGAGAAACTCTACTTTAACCATAGTCTATCTAGAGATTGGGAGATACACTTAGTCTCTAAGTGTCTGAATGATGACACTAACCCTAGTTAGATTTGGAGATTGGGAGATAAGCCTTAGTCTCTAGATCTCTGAATAGACTCAATCTTAACCCTGCTCTAACCACGGTCCATCTAGAGATCGAGAGATACACTTAGTCTCTAAGTCTCTAAATGATCTTTCTAACCTAGGGTTTATTGGGAGATTGCACAACAACCCTTGATCTTGATCTTGATCTAACGTTTGGGGCATGATCTCGGCATGATTTAGATTTACTACCAACATCTGGAGATTCAGCGCAATGACTTACTGACTACTATCTCTGAATCTCTGGTCGTGGTTAAATCTGGAAATCACACGACTAAGGAATCTCTGAATCTCGCAATATTTTTCCACTAACTGCCAGCATCTAGAGATCACGCAGCTCAGTTAACTAACCGCTGCCTTTGAATCTCGTAGTCATCTGGCTAACCATGGATTTTTCTAGCGACTTCATGCCCTACCGCCACATGTCCTATCTCCTCTTCACACGTGTCCCACCAAAAAAATGTTTCCTTCAAAGTCACATGTCTGCCGTGCAAACCGATCTGCCTCCTGTGTGTGCGCACCTAGAGCCTCCTACTCTTTCTTCATATTAAATGCTAGGCATTGTTCCTTCTAAACATTACAAAGTTCCACTTTGGCATCAATGTGGGATTAAAATTTCCAAGGTTTTTAAATCCTTGTTCATTTGGGCGCTCAAAATTATTTTCCTTTACCTCCAGCATTCCACTAGCTAAGGGCCCCGCCAGGGAGCCTTGGCTTCTTATTCAAAATATAACTTGTGCATTGTAGTATAAAAATGCCTTACAAAATCCAAACCCCACCAATGTGGGACTAATGATTTTCAAGTTTTTGAAGCCTGGAAGCCTCCATATTTAGCGCACCATTTCTTTAAAGTTTCTAAAGCATTTTGCATGAGCTAGCCCCTCAACAGTACATTTCGTAGACACCTAGACATCTTGATTATCTCCTATGCAAGCATTGGAGGCATTACACACACTATTTCCATGCATGGGCTTCCTCATTAAATGTCTACATAGGTCTCTTCATTATTTCCAGTTGCATTTTATAGTTTATGTTGAAATGTTGTAAAAAACCATGCTGCACTCCACCTGTGTAGACTTCCTTATGCTTTTGCATTGCTTAGGACACAAGAAAAACTTGCGCATACTTCCTTATTTACCTCTACATTCCCTTCATTTCATAGACACTTGGGGATGTTTTGCATTGTGCTGGATTTAGCATTCATTACTTTGGCTTTTCAAATCACCAACACTGCTTTTCAATTCATTAACACTGCACAGCTTATATGCGCTTTCCATTTGTATTAAAGTTTAACGGCATCCACATTTCACTTGGCGACTTGCCTAGACTCTTGTGTAGTCCATACTTTGGTTTTTTTGAAAACTGCATGAAAATTTTTGCAGACACCTCATCTTTCATTTAGCGCAGCCTCTTGGATTCAATGCGCTGCCTCTGCTTTAAATACCATGCACTAGTTCCTCCTTAGAATCCTGTGTAGAATTATGCTTTGGAAAGGTTGAGGTAACTGGCTTTACACTATGAGCATTTTTTTTAAAGTAAGAATGCATTCTGAAAATCCTGAGGCATTCAATAAGCTGGTAATGGGCCCATCCCTACTATCAATTATGTCCTCTTGTGGCTGATTTGAAAAATAGAGTGTCCATTCTCTATAGCTTGGACTAAAATTGAACCCATATATGTCCACTATATTATACATTGAAAGGACCAATTCTATGGAATTTATTTCAGTTCCATTTGCACCTCTTTGAAGTACCACACCATGGAAAAGATAAACTTGATTAAGAACATCCTTGATCGTAGCAATGAAGTATTTATGGATCAAACTTTTAATAATCAGGACTTCATCATCAGATCCACAGGAAAATTTGATCACTTTTATTTCTAATAACCTTTCCATTAAATGGAAATTTCATATTATCCCCACACCTCTGTAAAACTGATCTCCCAAACAACAATTGGTCTCTGGAATCAGCCTTCAAAATTGATCAAAAAGCCACATAAAAACATGCAATCTAAAACCCTTGCTCACGTCCAATATGTGAATACACGTGCCAAATGGATTTGCATAAAAACTTTGGGGTTGCAAGATAATAACGTTCAAAATGAGCTACTTCATTTATTCTACAATCGGATAAGCCCCAAAACATATGCAAACCCTACCCAAAATGCAACTTGGAAAAACATTGGATCAACTCATTAGAACCCTTCACTTGGCATAGTGATTATTTAAAAAATATTGAGTGTGCATGCAAAAGGAATTCACCTGATTCAAATCCATGTGCAAGATGTAACTGATCAAACATGGTGATTCTGGAACTTTGCAAATGAGGAAGTCAAAACAGTAGAAATTACAAATGGATTAGCCTTTGCAAAAATAGGGAATCATGCCTTGAGGCCTAACCACTAATCATAGTAATACATTTATATACAAGGAGAGATGGTCCACAATTGGCATCTCAAAACAACTACTTGACATAAATCTATAACCTTCTGAAAATGAGTATCCTATGAAATTAATTCTGTCAGCAATGTCAATCTTCATAAATTGCTTTTAGAATTGGTTGAGAAAACTGACCTGGCGGATTGATAATGATCTGAAAATGGAGACACATGAAGTATTTGACCTCTAGAACACAATAAAAAAATATTTTTATCAAATAGGTCAAATGGTCAAAAGTTACAATCAGCCAAATAGGGCTACTTAGACTTCTGGGCAAAACAGAGAAACGAGACAATTCTGGACAACCAACTTTGGGGGATCCAAAAACCTATCAAGCGGTCTTGAAATGGATTGAGTTTTGAAACATAAGCTCTTTGATATACATATTAAACATTATTAAAGTGGCAGTCCATGAAACTCAAAAAGACACAAGCTATTCAAATGCAAACTCGGTCTGTTATAACAAAGAGACACTTAGGCAGAAAATGTAGAATTAGAGAAGTGCTTAAAACAAGACATCACGAAATAACTCAAAACTTGAATCTGACAACCTAGGATGTCTTCATATGTCAAAACAATGGTAATGAACACCTGACACACATGTTAGACCTCAAAAATTCATCCAGGAAAATAGGCACAAAAATCAATTATAGGGGGTCAAATTGCAAAATTTTAACAAGGTACTCAAAAACCCTTGTTGCATTTTTGAGTCCCAAAAATGGCTCTGACTGGGGACGTGTGCCCCATGCGGGAATGTAGAGAATTCATGATTATTGGTAGAATCAAACCACCCCAAAATTCAAAGCCCAGTCTTCAAATCAGCAAAATATTACACCTTGTTTGGTGGTCCCGAGCCACCCAACACATGCCACTTATACCTTCCTTTATCATAAATCTGATTTTCATCTTGGCATACAAATATCAAAATGAAAATGTACTTGTATAGATGCTGCTCAAACTCACAAGGAATCATAAAAATGAAGAATACCTTGTTTTCAATTCCATTCATACCTTTCAAACTTCTTCCATTTGAATCTGCACAACCAAAAGTATGAAACTCATTCTTCACATCAACAAATATTATAAAATATGAATCATGACAATGAGGAAATGCATCACCATAAAAATCATCATACTCCACTTGCATTACCTCCTCATTAGCTGGTTGATCTACAAAGAAGCTAAATGACTCATACTCACATAAGCATGTAATGACATATCAGCATGTTCCTCAAAAGATGGATTGGAAACCTCCTCCATTTGAAAATTATCAACACGGTCACGAGGAGCCAACTGATCAATTTCATAATCTTTCTCACTACATGGAACAATGAACTCATCAAATGCAACTTCAAACTCAGTCATCTTTAGCCCGAGAAGAGATACAATCTGATTTCTTACTGCATATTGATATATTTTCAACATCAAAATCAGAATAAACCAAATCTGAAAACTTAATGCATTCCTCAAATAATGGATTAACAACATCGTGTTTTTCCCCTTTATGAACATGGTAGAAAAGAGATGGTTGATCTCTATCAATGTCCTCATCAAATGCATCATTAGTAAAAACTTTGAAGACATTAATACCCCTACTGTCATAATCACTTTCAGCATATGATTCAAAATTAGAGATGTCACTATAAGTAGACTCAACACCTCTATCTTTAGGAAAAGAAGTAGATGACAAATTTATACTACCTTCTTCAACTGGAGGAGGTGGGAAATGACACCAATCATCCTCAAATTTCTCATTATGTGTAGGATTCTCATTACACAAAAAATTCATATGCTGAAGCTGATCATCATCAAATTAAGGGATTTCAACAACACACTCATCGAGCACTTTACCCTTTGATTGAAAAGACTCAACTAATTCATCTTCATTATGATTTTCATCCATAATCTCATGATAAAGTTGCAAGATAGTGTCATACTCCATCTCATAAGGAATACCATAATTTATTATCCCTCTCTCCTTAAGTTTTGACAACAAATCAACTTCAAAGCTCTTAAAATCAAACTCATTTGTATAATGCTGATGTAAAATATTATTTTCAGAATTGGTGAAGATACCCTTACCTACACATGTTGATTCGCATTCACTTCCACGAATGCTCTCATCTTCCCATGCTACACTAGGCTCACATAACAACAACAGGTCAACATTTTCCAACATATCATTCTCTTGCGAAACATAAGTTTCAGCATCATCTTGATCCTCATAAGAGTGTAAAACATTACATCCTCTTCAACACTCAAAACATGGTTAGTATTATTGCATCGAGGATCAAAATGAGAGGGTATTTCTGATATAAATTTATAAGGCAAAGATTTATTGAGAAAGTCACCATCATAAGTATTTAAAACATTATTCATTTCTACCATTTCTTGGACATATGCATTGCTATCATCATTAGAAGTTTCTTCCATATGAAACAAAGGATCATTAACAATACATCTATTCAAATCTGAATTCAAGACTTGATTAGAGACCAAAACAAAGGTATCAATACACCTACTTGGAGTTGGAAATTTATCATAACACTCTTGTCCGTTCTCAAATGCATTTATCTGAAAAATCCCTCTAGAGAAATGGTCCTTTGTCAATCCGTACTTGGCATTATTTTTAATCTCTATTTGTTGTCCTAAAAGCCTGATGCAAAGTCTTAGGTTCCTTGTCTCTCAACCTATAACTCATCTTCTGTTAAAATGCATCAAAGTAAATCATAACACACACATGATCTTGAGGTCTACTATTTTCAAGTATTTCATGTAAAGCTCTTGCAAATATAATATTAAAATCATGAACTAATTCATCTTCTTTAATCCTAACATTCAACCAATCAGTAAATACATCACTCAAATTCATTCTCTCACCAAATTGTTCCATAAAAGCAACATGTAATTCATCCCAAGAAGAAATTGAACAAGTTGGTAAAAAAGAAAACCAATCCCTAGCATCATCCTTCAAAGTTTGAACAAACAACTTCATGTACACATCTTCATACTCAATTTCAAAGTCACCCAATAAATCAACAAACATTTGAACATGATGACTTGCTGAAATAGCTTGATCTCCTCAAAATTTTGGCAAATAATCTCTGATGTCACGAGGCACATCATGTGGGAAATCTTTAATGCCATCAAAACACAATAGCTCATACCTCTTGGTATAAAAGGATTTCAAAAAACCCTTTCTGGTCTGCACTTTAGGTGGAAAGAAATTTGACATCATTCACTAACTTGAACACACCTCTTTCCTAGTGCTGAAAACACTCAATAGAGGCAATCCATTTAAATCACTCAATTCTCATGAAAGAAAAACATATGAGAAGTAGAATACCTTCATTGTTGCTACTGAAATACTCATTCACGGCTAGCAGAAGTAAACACACTCAAACAACCAACTGATATTTTCTCCACCCTTGCCAAAAACAACTGATAAAGGCATCAGATCTGCAAACAATATACTGAAAATCTCTAAAATTTTACATGTAAATCAATGATGCTTGGCTACACAAAAATTCAGATTTACCACCCACAAAGATGTGGGAAATTTTTTAATAAAATGACCAAGAAATGGAAAATAGACAATTAGTCATTACAGACTTTACAAAAATCCACTTCTCCCCAGTAGAGTCGCCATTTTGTTAGTACTTTTTCTTGCAGAATCTATTGAAGCATCAAATGCTTGACCCTATGAATCCCAACTCATGATTCAAGCAAGTAAAATAACTAACTGATAAGGATATGATCCTCCTTCTTCTTTGAGCTCCACAGACTCAGGCGGGTGTACCTCTTGACTTATTGTTTTCCAATAAATGAGACAACGAATTTCAGGATTCTCACAATGATTTACTAATGTCTTTTACTGCAACTGATGCACAGCTTCAAAAGACAATCCATGATCTTGACAAGAGTAAATAACATTGCAGAAAAATGGCCAATCTAACAATGATATTCATTCTTCTTCTCTTTGAGCTTAAAAATCAGGTAGGCTAACCTAAAGGATTCAGTTCTTTAATGAATCAACAAAAGTATTTGCACTATTTAGTGAAATTTGCATGCATTTATGCTCTCAAATAGGAAAGTAAAAGATTGTTCAATTTTATTAATTTGATGATGAGACCTACATAACCAGCAAAGACCAGTGCCTTATCTATTGGGAAAAAGAGTCAAATAAATATACATCCCTAGAAAACCCTCTAACTCCAAACACACAGAAAACAAGAGAACTGCCTTAAAAATCACTCTTCTCACTCCAATACCCAGACATTAGATTCATGTGCAAACCTTGAACTCCCAGAACTTGTATTCAAGATTTACTCTCTCCTTGAAAGAAACTCAAACACAAATTCACAACTACCTTATAACCAATATATTAAACTGCCTTACAAATTAATAAACAAGAATTCAAAACAAGACACAAATACATCACCAATATGGAAAGGGTTTCCATTGTTCTTCATTAAAAATCTTCTTATTAAGTATATTTTTAAGACAAAGAACTCAGAGAGACAAGACCCCAAAATCAAAAAACTGCCCAACAGTCTTTATTTCAT
Organism: Thuja plicata; assembly: GCA_018584345.1. Lineage (NCBI taxonomy): Eukaryota > Viridiplantae > Streptophyta > Pinopsida > Cupressales > Cupressaceae > Thuja > Thuja plicata. The sequence continues at coordinate 1,012,327 of MU226129.1, forward strand.
CATCCTTGTAACAATGGAGAAGAAGAAATATATAGGAGAAAAGGAAGGGCCAGTTTCAGCAACTGACACCTGTCTGTTTCTAAGAAAATATCTTCTCCTCCAATAAAATGATCTAATCTTCTCCTGTAACTGCCTCTTGCTTGCAATTATTCTCTTTAACCAATTTGATTCTACTTGCCTCTTCAAAATCTGATTTCACTCTCTATGAAAATTGCCTTTGTGAATGCTTCTCTTTTAAGCTTGAAATAAAAAATATTTCACCAGACTATAGTGTTTCAATACTTCAACTTGCATATTATTTCAATTTTGCATATAATATCTGTGTCTATGCAAATCTAACTTTTAGTTGGCCTTTAATATTTATGCACATTTATGTCTTGTATTTTCTCTCTTTTATGCATTTTTACTCCTAGAACTCACCAGATTTGGACAAGTGTCAAGTGTTGGGTCATTGCTCTTTAACTAGCCTTAGAAACTCTTCTTTAACCATGGTCTATCTAGAGATTGGGAGATACACTTAGTATCTAAGTCTCTGAATGCTGGCACTAACCCTATTTAGATCTGGAGATTGGGAGATAAGCCTTAGTCTCTAGATATCTGAATAGACTCAACCTTAAACCTGCTATGACCATGGTCCATCTGGAGATTTGGAGATACACTTAGTCTCTAAGTATTTGAATGATCTTGCTAACCCAGGGTTTATTGGGCGATTGCGCGACAACCCTTGATCTTGATCTTGATCTGATGTTTGGGGTGTGAACTCAGAATGATTTAGACTTAACTTCCAACATCTGGAGATCTGGCACGATGACTTACTAACTGTTGTCTCTGAATATTTTAATGTTATCTCTAGCCATGGTTAAGTATGGAGATCACATGACTAAGACATCTCTGAATCTTGTTATGTTTTTCCACTAACCGCCAGCATCTAGAGATCACGCAACTTAGTCTCTAAGTCTCTGAATGCTGGCGCTAACCCTGGTTAGATCTGGAGATTGGGAGATAAGCCTTTGTCTCTATATCTCTGAATAGACTCAACCTTAACCCTACTCTGACCACGGTCCATCTGGAGATTGGGAGATATAATCAGTCTCTAAGTCTCTGTATGATCTTGCTAACCCAGGGTTTATTGGGAGATTGCGCGATAGCCCTTGATCTTGATCTTGATCTGACGTTTGAGGCGTGATCTCAGAATGATTTAAAATTAACTGCCAACATCTGGAGATCTGGCACAACAACTTACTAATTTTTGTCTCTAAATATCTGAATTTTATCTCTGGCTATTGTTAGGTCTAGAGATCACGCGACTAATGTTAGAGTAATAAAGTGATTCCACTTATTAATTAAATCATATTTATTTAATTATTAAGTCACTTATTATCTCTCTTTTACTTAAGCTAAAATTTAGGCATTTAATAATTAATTCTTTTATTAATTATTATTATGCAACCTAGATTTTCCCTTTAGGGTTTCAGTATCCTTTTATAAGGATTCCCTCTTTGTAAATTATTCAATTCGATGGTTATTAATTAATTGAGGATTTCATTGCATTAAGAATTTTTTCTTCATTGTTTGCACAAGATGTTTCCTCTTCCATCAATCTGTGATTTTTGGCCTCCATAGCTTTTTTGCTTCTCTCTTTCTGTGACAGGTTTGCATGCAGGTGATTCTTGGGAGTTGTGGGTTGATAGTTTTCATCAACTCCAATAACTAAGGCATCTCTGAATCTCGCAATATTTTTCCACTAACCGCCAACATCTAGAGATCATGTAACTTGATTAACTGACCACTACCTTTGAATCTCGCAGTCATCTGGCTAACCATGGGTTTTTCTAGTGACTTCATGCCCTGTTGCCATGTGCCCTATCTCCTTTATGCACGGGTCCTGCCAAAAACATGTTTCCTTCAAAGTCACCTGCCTGGCACACAAACTGAGGTGCCTCCTGTGCATGCACCTAGAGCCTCCTACTCTTTCTTCATATTAGATGCTACGTGTTGTTCCTTTTAAATATTACAAAGTTCCACTTTAGCATCAATGTGGGATTAAACTTTCCAAGGTTTTTAAATCCTTGTTCATTTGGGCGCTCAAAATTATGTGTCCATTACCTCCATCATTCCACTAGCTAAGGGCCCCGCCAGGGAGCCTTAGCTTCTTATTCAAACTATAACCTGTGTGTTGTGGTATAAAAAAACCTTATAAAACCCAAACCCCACCAATTTGGGACTAATGCTTTTCAAGTTTTTGAAGCCTGGAAGCCTCCATCTTTAGCGCAACATTTCCTTTAAAGTTTCTAAAGCATTTTGCATGAGTTGGCCCCTCATCAATAAATTTCGTAGACACCCAGACATCTTGATTTTCTTTTGTGCAAGCATTGGAGGCAATACACACACCATTTTCATGCATGGGCTTCCTCATTAAATGTCTGCGTAGGTCTCTTCATCATTTCCAGCGTTGTTTGTAGTTTATGTTGAAATATTTTAAAAAACCATGCTGCACTCCACCTGCGCAGACTTCCTTATGCTTTTGCATTGTGTAGGATGCAAGAAAAACTTGCATAGAATTCCTTATTTACCTCCACACAGCCCTCCACATTCCCTTCACTTCACAGATACTTGGGGATGTTTTGCATTGCGCTGTCTTTAGCATTCATTACTTTGGCTTTTCAAATCACCAAAACTGCTTTTCAATTCATTAACAATGCGCAACTTATATGCACTTGCCATTTGCATTAAAGTTTAACAGCATGCATATTTCACTTGGCGACTTGCCTAGTCTCCTGCGCAGTCCATACTTTGGTTATTTTCCAAACTGCATGAAACATTTCGCAGACATCTCCTCTTTCATTTAGCATGGCATCTTGGATTCAATGTGTTGCCACTGCTTTAAATACCATGCACTAGGTCCTCCTTAGACTCCTATGTAGAATTATGCTTTGGAAAGGTTGAGGTAACTAGCTTTACACTATGAACATTTTCTTTAAAGTAAGAATGGATTCTGAAAATCCTGAGGCATTCAATAAGCTAGTAATGGGCCCATCCCTGCAATGTCCTCTTGTGGATTTGAAAAATAGAGTCAGTAAGTCACCGTGCTAGATCTCCCAATCTCCAGATCTCAGTTTCTTTCTACTCACCTTGCCATTAAACATAAATTTCTTACTATCCCCACACCTCTGCAAAACTTATTTCCCAAAGAGCAATTGGCCTCTGGAATCAGCCTTCAAAACTGATCAAAAAGCCTCATAGAAACATGTAGTCTACAAACCTTGCTCACTTCCAACATGTGAATAAATGTGCCAAAGGGATTCGCATGAAAACATTAGGGCTGCAAGATAATAATATTCAAAATGAGCTACTTCATTTATTCTGCAATCGGATAAGCCCCAAAACATATGCAAACCCTGCCCAAAATGCAACTTGGAAAAACATTGGACCAACTCCTGAGAATCCTTCACTTGGCATAGTGATTTTTTAAAATATACTGAGTATGCACACAAAAGGGCTTGACCTGATTCAAATCCATGTGCAATATGTAACCGATCAAACATGGTGATTCTGGAACTGTGCAAATGCGGAAGTCAAAACATAAGAAATTGCAAATGGATTAGCCTTTGCAAAATTAGGAATCATGCCTTGAGGCCTAACCATTGATCAAAGTAATAAATTTAGAGACAAGGAGAGTAGGTCCACAACTGGCATCTCAAAACAACTATTTACATAAAGCTATAACCTTCTGAAAATGAGTATCCTGTGAAATCAATTCTGTCAAAAATGTCAATCTTCATAAATTGCTTTTAGAATTGGTTGAGAAAACTAACCAGATAGATTGATCATGACCTGAAAAAGGAGACACATGAAGTATTTGACCTCTAGAACACAGTACAAAAAATATTTTTCTCAACTAGGTCAAACGATCAAAAGTTATAATCGGTCAAATAGGGATGCTCAGACTTCTGGGCAAAACAGAGAAACAAGACAATTCTGGACAACCAACTTTGGGGGATCCAAAAACCTATCAAGCGGACTCAAAATGGCTTGAGTTTTTAAACATAAGCTCTTTGATATACATAATAAACATTCCCAAAGTGGCGGTCCATGAAACTCAAAAGGACACAAGCTATTCAAATGCAAACTGGGCTTGTTATAACAAAGAGACACTTAGGCAAAAAATGCAGAATTAGACAAGTGCTCAAAACAAGACATCACGAAATAACTCAAAACTTGAATCTGACAACCTGGGATGTCTTCATATGTCAAAACAAGGGTAATGAACACCTGACACGCATGGTAGACCTCAAAACTTCATCCGAGCAAATAGGTACAAAAGCAATTATAGGGGGTCAAATTGCAAAATTTTAACAAGGTACTCAAAAACCCTTGTTGCATTTTTGAGTCCCAACAGGTTAATCTAGAAAAATATAAAAAAAAAAATTATTTATAACATTTTTTGCATCATTGTAATTTTCATTTTTAGAGGGCTTAAGAGATAAACTAGTACTTGATCTTTTTTTGGTTGTTTATGAGAAGAGACATGTGATATCTTTAGAACAAAACAAGTTACATCTTTTGGAGATCTTCCCAACACATGCAACAAGTCCATTTCTTGCCCAATGAGCAAGAAGTTGTGACTCACCCAAGTTGTACCAAAATTTATAATTTCCTAGATTTTCTTTTGATTTTGTAACTAATCTATCCACATTTGAATTTCAATTTCAACTTAGAAGGATTATATGAATGTGATTTTTGGTTTCCAGTGGAGACCATGATCAATAATGTTTACTAATGTTTCTATTTTTCATTGTAAAATATGTAATTTCCCTATATTCAAAATCGATGGAGTAGAGTAGAGGGCATGCATCTCTTTCATAAAGTTTACCTTATTAAGATAGGAGCTCTCGATTTTGAATTTAAAACTATTTTGTGTTGCTTCAATAATCTTCAAAATTTTCAACTTAATTAGAATGAGATGATATTATTATTACATTTATAATATTTTTAATTAACATTAAAAACAATGAATAGACAAGTTTTATATTAACATTAGCTTTTTTTTAGATAAGAGAAATTAAGTAGCCCCATAACTAATAGATAAACTCTTTAACGTATCAATGGCATTGACACACCCTCGAATTCATAAAAATAAAAGAGGGATTGAAAACATTAAATTAATTTAATTATTAATTAACATATTATATTTAATTAACCTAAATATTTAATTAATATATATATATATTTAATTAACTTATAACTATTTGTTCACTACTAATATTTCTTTCATTTCTCAAATTCCATAGCTCATTCTCTCAAATTTCAAACTCTTAATAAGAAAAGAGACACATTATTATTAAGCAATAATAATGCCAAATAAGCCTCCATACATATTTTATTTTAATGAAATATTGGTTTTCTTGAGAGGTGGAGAAACATGATATGGCATAAAATTGAATTCTATCTAAGAGAAAAACCTACTTCTAAATTATTTATAATTGTTGTGTTTGTAAGAATGGAAATATTTTTTATCAATTTCAAAGTTTGTTTGTTGCTTTTTAATTTATAAATTCATATAAAATCACCAACTTACTAATTTTTTAATTGAAAATCTATTTACTGTTATAAAAAAATTTAAAAAATCATTTATTTTCTACTTTCAAATTAATAAAAAAAAATTAATGACTGAATTTCTTAAAATTCTAAATTTCCTAATTTAAAATCTATTCAAATCATACAATAAAAAAAATTGATTTATTGCAATTCTTATCAGTCCATATGAGTTGGTTACAACCTTTAGTAGACCTACTTGGTTCACTAAAGAGATTCATCCACAGAGAAAAAATTACACAGCTAAAGAAGAAGGAGAAGACACAAATATGGTATTCCTAGGGTAGGCCTTCCATCAAGCAGAGGCTAATATACCAGCAAGGACCATATCCTATGTCACTCAAGACACTAGGGGTGATTGGAAGACATAGGTAGCGATTCCTTCTACTAGCACCTCTCAAACACAACTCACCCCAGATGACTATGCATTCAAAGAGGTGGATCTAGGGGAACTGACTGGGGAGGGAAGTAAGAGCCTGAAAGCTCTAGGTTTGAAGCATGCTCTAGGTTTTATGAGCAAAGACGAAGAAACCATCAAGTCTTTGACATGATAAAATGAGGCTATTAATAAATTTATTCATAAGATGGTGGGTCCCATTGACCCAAGTTTCCCAGAGGCCTCATTATAGGCCATACTAGAGAAGAGAGCTACTCCAGACTTGTCGGCAAGTATGACCCCCTCTTTCATTCAAGAAAGTGTTGATTGGAAGAGTGATTTTGAACAACTTGGAGAAAGGGTTATCAAACTAGTTTTTAGGCCTTTCAAAGTTATTATGGTGGAAACCACAAAGTTGATAAACATAATGGAGAGTGATGAGGGATTAGATTCCGAAGTGACCAAATGGAAAACTACCCTCCAAGACCTCAGGATTATCAAGAAGCAATGCTTCCAAATTCTGGTCAATATATATATGAAGGTGAAGAGCTAGACAACTTCAGAACATGGATTAAAAGCATAGCCAAAACAATTAAGGTTTGCAAAAGGTGCCTAGACCGCATACGAAAAAAGCATAAGGAAATTATGGAGTGGGTAGAAGAAATAGACAACTTCATAGGTATTGGCTTAGAACTATACCAGGACCAAGATAAACAAATCTTGCACCCAACCAAAGAGGTGACACAACAATTCAGAGACATTCTGGCAATTGTTATCACCAAAGAAGGCCTACACCAACTGTTTTATTCCAAGGAGGGCATGCAAAGGATATCCGAGCATGAAGAAGAGACCAAGTTTTGCACTTCTAAATTGACCATTTTCAGAGAGAAGCAAGAACGACGAATTAAAAAAGTCAAGAGATGATAAATAAACTATGAGGAAGTGTAGGAAATAGTGCAGAGGCTACGAGCTACTCATCCAGAGGTGTTCTCAAGCTAACTGCTCCAATTCAGACTCAGCCATTTTGAGAGATGCAGATTTTTTAGGCTTAGCCATTTTTCCCAAAGGCTATCTTTTCAACATTTCATCTTTTCGTCCCTTTCAACCTTTCGGCCTCTAAAAGGCCAAAATTTTGGGGGACTTAAGTTTTGATTCCACACTTGGTCAAATTCGCACTTGGCAAATTTTGGTGCAGAGGTCGGTGTCCAAATTTTTGGGTCATTGCAGCGAGATCACTTTTTTGCATGAAAACAGAATTTCAAATAAGATGGATGCATAATTGGAGTTCATTTTGCAAGGATTAAGGGTTCTCTATCAGTTCCCATCTTGAAGAGAACCACAGATGAAGATTCCAAGGGAGAACTCAAAGATCAAGAAGAAGACTCTAGTTGTAAACAAGGGAACTCCAGCTCCTCTCTTTCTTCTTTCTCAGTGATTTTGATCCCTTTTGCATGGGCAAACTGATTGTAAATGGATTAAAAATCCATACAAGTTGTTTAGTATCAGTTCAACAATAGATTTCTTTAGTAAAGCTTTATTTTTATTTTGTTTTTAGTGTTTTAGAGTCTTTGATGCCCTAGTTTCAACATTCAGAATTTGTAGACCAGAACTCTATATATTATAATCAAAACAATGCATTATGGTCGGATTCTTGATACAATAACGATCTACAATTGGTTCTTCATTCATGGTGTGATATTCGCTGCTATTTATGCAAAATTGATGTATGTGTGTATGCTGATTCATTCGTTTCAAAGAGGGCCAACTATTTTATTGTGTCTCGAATCTGCATTTCTTTAGTTGGAGTTTGTTGTTGTTTATCTACCTTGTTGTGACGAATGTATGGGAAAGATCATCTTTTGGGCTTAATGATAAATCCATCTCGTGTGCGTGCACATCTTGGTGGCTTCACAATTTGATAGGTTTTGAAAATCTTGAACGAGTGAATACATTTTCTCTCCAAATGATTGCATCCATTGGGTATATAGTTGTGACATTATCCGATTTATATTCATTGGGTTTGTTCCAAATCTCTCCGTCATTCTATTCGCAAGGAAGGATCAACAACATTTTATGTCTGTTAGGATTTCATTTTCAGCAATTTTCTTCATTCTTGTTACCCTACAAATTTAAATTTTTGTTATAAATTTGAAAGAAACCAAAATTGTCTTTAGTTTAAACACAACTTTTCATCCTTAGTTAATTACAATCTTTGATAATTTGGAAAATACAAAAAAGCACTAAAGTTGTTTTTGTAGTTTGACGTCTTGAAAGTACCAACAAAGGCCTCCTCATGAACATTCACATTTATCTTCAACTGAGTTACCAAGTAGGTTGTCCCATGACCCCGCATAACCTTGGGAATAACTTCGTTATTCTTTCAAGAGAGGAAATTAAATCTTGAGATCCTACCAATTGACTTGTGTAAAAACAATGCTCAACAAAACTGAATAACCATAATCCAATAAATGAATAGATCAATGCCTTATTCTATCACGAGCAATAGAGTCAAAATCATCCCAACCCTATGTACAACCTCAGAGATAGTTTGCAAGAAACATATCACAACAAAGGTGTTCAAATGAGCATGTGTCTCAAGATAAATCCACAACTATTTCAATTGAATTTAGCTTTTCAAATGTTAGACCAATTGATTGTGGCCACAATCAACTGAATTTAACCATGCAAGATGAAAAGACCAATTGATAATAAAGTTGTAAATTTAATCTAAAGTATGCAACATCAAACTATCACATTGAAGAAAATAAAAAGATTTTATCCAAGGGACTAATTGAAAACAAAATTGAATCAATTCCCATAGATGAAAGAAAAAGCACTTATCATTATTGATTTTGAAAAATGGTACATCCAGGTTCATGTTATAGTTGTTGATCCAAATCTATCCCATCTATCAAAATCGTATCTTATTGAATTGTGTCACTATTACATGGTCTTGGAATCCCTATTTATATAAATTCTAAGGGATGCATACAAGCTTCAGACCAATGTGTCTCTTGATAACTAACCTAAGCCTAAGATCAACAACTGAACAATATAGTAACAATCAAGGAATAATTGACATCCTTGTCTAAAAATGGTTGCCAACTATAAGGATTCATAATAATAATTGGTTAACAAATCCTTTGCAATTCATCTCAGATAATTAAATAATGATTCTGCATTATGATCATCATAATACTTTGACCACATGCTCATCCATAAGCACACATATAAACTCTGCATGATAATGGATATCTTCAGCATTAAGAACAGAGTCATCGATGTTGTTGATCATAATCTGGCATCCTCTATCCTCATTAAGATTCCTTAGAGAACAATTGCATGTGATCATCCTTTCCATTTCATGAAGGTCACAATGTCTCATCATCAGACAAATCCATGGTGTTTTCTAGCCTTGAAACCTTTCATGGTAAACGATGATGTAGTAAATAATAGACAAAACCCTAGCTGACAAAAAATATAATTTATATATTAAAAATGATAAAGGAAATCCATGTCAATGCTGCCACTCGGGCATCTTGTCTTTTTGATCATCAAGGACATGTGTCAATATCACGCAATCCCACAATGGGTAAAAATCATTCAGATTCTAATCGCGGGATCACGCCCACCGTAGATCTCTATCATGCTTTAACTGTCGATCAACCAGTCTTTGCTTAAACCTCTTATGGGCCTAGGACACGTGGTGATCATTCATGATCCTGTAATGGGTAAGAACAGTGCAACCTCACTTTGAGGGATTGCGCCCACCGTAGATCATCGCTGAACTTTAACTGTTGATCTTCCATGTCACTGCTCATAACCTTAGTGGGGCTAGGACACATGGAGATCAGTCATAATCCCTTAATGGATAAAGGACATGAATCTTCTATTTGTGGAGTCACACTGACCGTTGGATGAAGATTGATCCGCTCAATACTTATTTTCTTTGAACCCACTTAGGCAGGATCTTATCAGATACTTGTTAGCTAGGTGTGATGCCTTAATGGATAAAGGTCATTCAAATTTTAATCAAGGGATCACGCCAACCATTGATCTTGTTTGATGTTTAATCACTGATCTTCCTTTGTTACTGCTCAGAATCTATGGAACCAGGACACGTGGCATAAATGCTTGATACCTTGAAGAGTAAAGATTGTTTAGATTCTATTTGTAAGATCATGCCAACTGACGAATGAAGTTTTACCTGTGCGATTCTTTAACTATCTTTGAACCCACCCAGCCGAGATCTCAGAGGACACTTGTCAGCCAGGTACATTCCCTCGATGGGTAAAGGGCGTTTATATGCCAATCATGGGATTACGCCAGCCGTATATCTTTGTTGAAGTTTAACCAAATAGATATGTGCGAAGACACAATAAAAACCCATGGAAACACATGCAATGACTAGATTTATGAATTTGAAAATTAAAACTGAGAACAACATGGAAAAACAACAGTACAAGACATATAAATGAACATTGACATAGGCATAAGAGATACTTCCCTGAACTATTAGGTATGCAAATTTGTCTATAAATTTGGGCTCCACCACCTCCCAAATAGCTTCAAATTAGATCTACAAGTTAGTCACTATCTCAGAGTACGGTGTTTGACATCAAAATAGATTTGTTAGTTCTCAATCATCTTATGCATGTAGAAAATTATCTTTTCTTCCCTTCTAGCCCCAAATCTTGCATTTCTCTCTCACATTTGCATAATCAACCCTCATTTAAGGTGAAGGATCATTGTACCCACTTATCTCTCAAATCTTCTTGATCCTAGTGAGTCATCATCTTTCCAATGTAACATAGGAGATAGGTCCTAGTTCACTAGTTTTCCCATTTGATCTTGTGATCACCATTTCTTATGTTACAATACCTTTTCCTAGGTCCTTTTCATTACAGAGGATCTTTATCGAGAACTAACTTGCACTCCAATGCCATAAGACCATCCAAAATGACTCTAAACATTCCTAAGCCCTATATAAGGATTATGTGGCTCTCCTAGCTTCACAACACACTTAGAACAGTGTCAAACAGATGCTTCAAGCTCTTGAAATCCTCTCTGGACTAAATTGTAGTATTTTGGAGTTATAATGGTAATTTTGTAGAGGAAGAGCATGTTTGTTCACTAAAATGACATTTTTGAAGAGGATGGACACCTTTTGTTCACTATAATGACACTTTTGAAGAGGATGGGTGCTTTTGTTCAGGGTAGTAAGGCACTTCTACACCAAAAGGGTATTTTTGTTTAGGGTATTTAGCTATTTTGTAAGTTTATACAACTCACCCGAAACTTCTTGAATTCAACCCTTACCCATTCAAATATAAGTGGATTATATTTCAAATTTTTAACATATAGTAGGTTCCTTAATAAATTCTAGTCAACATTATGGATCACAATGGGCAACATGTTGATCACGAAAACTATTTTTTCTTTCCAAATTGATGGACAAATTAAGGGTAGTAAGGCAATTTCACTTAGGCTAGTACGACGCTTTTGTAAGTTTAGGGTGAGTTGGCTAAGCTTACAAAAGCGCTTTATTGCCCTCAACAAAAGCACCCTTTTGGTGTAGAAGTGCTTTACTGACCTGAACAAAAGCACCAACCCTCTTCAAAACTGCCATTCTACTGAACAAAAGGTTCCCAGCCTCTTCATAAGAATCATCCTAGTGAACAAAGGTTCCCCTCCTCTAAAAAAGTGTAATTCTGACCCTAAAACACTATAGTTTAGTTCAAAGAGGATTTCAGGAGCTTGGAGCATCCCTTTGACTCCAATCTAATTATTTTGTGAATCTAAAAGGGTCTCAAAATCCTTAGAGGAGGTTTAGGAATGTTTATAATTAGTTTGGATGGTCCTTATGGCACTGGAGTGCAAGTTAGTGCTTAACAAAGCTCATCCATGCGCCTAGGACCTAAGAAAAGGTCTAGTCTTTGGAGACGAGTTATGAAACTTTAGAGAGGGTCTTGGGTGACTTAAAGAACCCCATATATTATGTCTAACATGTTAGGAAACCTTTCTCTTGTTTGGTTGAGTTTCTTGGCTTTTAGTATTTTGTTTGTTTTGTGTCATGTAGCGATTGTTTGACCAAGTTTTGAGGTTGAGCTCAAGATCCTTACATGTTGCTTATGTTTAATGTGAATGCTTAAAAAAATAATTATACCATGTATTCTTGTATTTTTTCTCTTTTCCTCTAGGGTTCCTTGGCGAAGCATTACTAGATGTATCGTATGATCTTTCAAATTTTATGGATGCATCATTGAAAGCATCCCCACACATGGGATAACTTATACCCCAAGTCTATTGTAGTTACAATTTGTATACTCTATAGCTCCATAGGACATAGTGTATTTTTTCCCCAAGGTACCAACTTAGCACCTATTGATGTAGCCTTGCTACTCTTGTTGAATTAGACATCACCAAATGGCTATAAGAAGATGAATAAGGTCCACATGAAAAATTCAACCCCTTTGATATGAATCCTACACCATTCTTAGACAAATAGGTGAGAATGCTTTAAGCTCAAACTACCCCTTTTTTGGACCACAACCAGTATTAAATATAGAGTTCTAATGTCCATTTTTGTATCATTGATATTGTTGAACAACTTCATAATGTAGAATTAAGTTCATAGATCACCCTCCTATTTAAGTTAGATCAAGTTAATGATTTTTTCATCAAGCCACTTTAAACCAACAAAATCCTCTCTGCCATGTGATACATGCGAGTAAATTCTTCATTAGGGTAAGTGGTTCATTAGGGACTAGGTTGGGAAAAAATTCCTCATTTGTTGCAAAATATTGAGGCAATGAAATTGACTACTTATCAAGGAGGGATGAGCGGTCTAATTGAGATCCATGGGTATTTGGATGACATTTGCATGGGTTGATCTAAAAAAATATCAAAAATTATTTATTTATAATATTTTCTACATCATTGTAATTTGCAATTTTAGAGGGCTTAAGAGATAAACTAGCATTTGATCTTTTTTGGTTGTTTATGAGAAGAGACATGATATCTTTAGAACAAAACAAGTTACATCTTTTGGAGATCTTCCCAACACATGCAACTAGTCCATTTCTTGCCCAATGAGCAAGAAGTTGTGACTCACCCAAGTTGTACCAAAATTGATAATTTTCTAGATTTTCTTTTGATTTTGTAGCTAATCTATCCACATTTGAATTTCAATTTCAACTTCCAAGGATGATATGGATGTGATTTTTGGTTTCCATTGGGTATCATGATCAATAATGTTTACTAAGTTTCTATTTTTCATTGTAAAATATATAATTTCCCTATATTCAAAATCAATGGATTAGAGTAGAGGGCATGCATCTCTTTCATAAAGTTTACCTTATTAAGACAAGAGCTCTCAATTTTGAATTAAAAACTATTTTGTGTTGCTTCAATAATCTTCAAAATTTTCAACTTAATTGGAATTAGATGATATTATTATTACATTCACAATATTTTTCAATTAAAACAAGACCATAGCATTAAAAACAATAAATAGACAAGTTTTATATTAACCTTAGCTTTTTTTTAGACAAGAGAAATTAAGTAGCCCTCGTAACTAGTAGATAAACTCTTTAATGTGTCAATGACATTGACACCTCGAATTCATAAAAACAAAATAAAGATTGAAAACATTAAATTAATTGAATTATTAATTAACACACACACACACACACACACACATATATATTTTCACTACTAATATTTCTTTCATTTCTCAAATATTATAGATCATTCTCTCAAATTTCAAACTCTTAATAAGAAAATAGACACATTGTTATTAAGCAATAATAATGTCAAATAAGCCTCCATATTTTATTTTAATAGAATATTGGTTTTCTTCATAGGTAGAGAAACATGATATCCAATAAAATTGAATTCTATGTAAGAAAAAAACCTTCTTCTAAATTATTTATAATTGTTGTGTTTGTAAGAATAGAAATATATTTTATCAATTTCAAAGTTTCTTTGTTGCTTTTTTATTTATAAATCCATATAAAATCACCAACTTACTAATTTTATAACTGAAAATCTATTTACTGTTATAAAATAATAAAAAAAAATTTACTACTTTCAAATTAATAAAAAAATTAATCACTGCAATTCTTAAAATTCTAAATTTTCTAATTTAAAATCTATTCACTTCTTACAATCAATAAAAATAATTGATTTACTGCAATTCTTACAAATTCCGTAACAGTACTTATTTAAAGTCCATAAAGATCACTAGGATTACACCAAAACAGTAGAAGCAGATCAGCGGGTTGCAAATCTTGCATGACAGCGTCTGGAGTCACAAAAATTTAAAAGACCACGTGAGCGAGGGGTAAAATGGACGCCATTTAGCAAGTAAAAGAAGACCAACTTCAAGGAAGGGAGGAATCCAAGAAAAGATCTATGCACGAGTAGGAAAGCGCGTGGAAAGAAAAACGGAGTAGTCTAAGTCTTGGATTGAACAGTAATCCTCGCCTCTTTCACACCACATAATTTTTTGTTCCAGCCCAACTTTTGGACTTGAAGATGATCACCAAAATCATATTCATAAACTATTATATAGGCGGTTGATTTGAGAGGGGGAACTTCCCCACTCGTTTCAGACAGCTCTTGATTGGATTCATGGTGATCACAACAATTTATTAGATCACCTGATTTTTAGGGCTTTTGTCCTAAGACACCGCCTTACAAATTTTTGTGCGTTTTCTATTTGCACGCCAAGTTTTGCTCAGAATTTCAGATACCCAGATCTTGGTTTTACTGAAATCAAAGGGGGTTTGGGAGCATTAAATGCTATATTGGAATCTGTGTAATCTAAAAGGAGCAGACGAGGAATAAGACCATCAACAGAAAAAGCCATGGGCAACTGTTGGGATGCCCCAGGAGGGAAACATGAGCATCCCACAAGTGTACCCTCCTCTGGTAAGCAAGGTCACCATTGATTATTGCACATGTTTTTCATAGGGTTCCTTTTGATGGGTTCATTGATTTCGTTTTTTGGGTACTCTGTTTTGCTTAATTTGTTAAAATTGATTGGTAGGCTTTTTGTTGTTTTGATTTTGAGACGGTGTATGAATTTATGCAGGGACAACCTCCAAGTTTACCAGCAAAGAAGCTCCATCTGCCCAAAGTATGTCTTCTTTCAGTGTGAAGACAAACGAGAGCTTCCCATCCACTCCTCGGTCTGAAGGAGAGATTCTGTCTTCGCCAAATTTGAAGGTTTTCTCATTCAATGACCTCAAAAATGCAACCAGGAACTTTCGCCCTGATAGCCTTCTGGGCGAAGGAGGATTTGGATGTGTATTCAAAGGATGGATTGATGAGCAAGGAATGTTAGCAAGCAAACCCGGATCTGGCATTGTTGTTGCAGTCAAGAAGCTTAACCAGGAAGGCTTACAAGGTCACAAAGAGTGGCTGGTAAGTACAATACTACAGCATCTAACAAGCTATTAGAACATGAGAACTCAACTTATTCTGGTTATCGATGTAATTTAGGTTTCATGCGTTCAGATTTTTTAACTAATGCCTGATATAGACGACAGCAATAGCAACCTTTTCTGTTCAAAGAACACAGTTTGGTCTTTTGGTTTGTATTTACATTTACAAGTAGGAGCTCTAATGAGAAAATTTACAAGTAATAACTCCAATGGCAAATTTTGTGTTTCAAAGACCTTCACTGGTTTGTCTCGTGGTGTGGATTGACATTTATAAGTAATGTGATACAATTTTTTTTCGGTGTGGGATGTGATTGTGGACCGGTCATGGTGTGATTGTAGGCTGAGGTAAATTATCTGGGCCAACTCCATCATCCCAATCTGGTGAAGCTTATAGGGTACTGTGCAGAGGATGATCACCGCCTCTTGGTGTATGAATTTATGCAGAAGGGGAGTTTGGAGAATCATCTGTTCAGAAGTGAGTAATTCTTATCTTATTCTGTAAATTGGTTCTTTGCGGATTTCGGTTGATATAGACTTCTCAGTTCTCCCTCAATACAATTGAGATGTGTGCAGAAATTGAGCTTATGCCCTTCAAGTTCAACTTGTTTGGTCATTAGATGGAAATACCTTTCAACTAGGAGGCTAGGTAGGTTCGCATATAAGGATATTTGTAAATGTATTTCTGCCTCCTGCAAGGATTGAGTTTGCAGCAGATATGCAGAATTGTTTGAGGGGCCTTGAGAGAGAGCTTTGCTTTTTAACATTGGGAATGGATGTTGTGCAACAATACAATGTGCAGTTTATAAGCCCCCTGTTCTTGTGAAACTTACAGAGATTCTTTTTTGTTGAAATGATTCGAGTTTCACAGGATTGGTCAAGTGCTCTTTGCCCCTGGGCCTTTAGTTTGGAAAGGATGGTAAGCTGATCTTTAGTTGATCAAGATCCCTGCCCTGCATTTTTGTCTAGAGCATGCAACTGATGGCACTTATCATGGTTGGTGCTGTGTTCAGTGGTTGTCAAATGCTCACTTAGTTTCTTTTTTGTTGAAGTGATTAGAGTTTCAGGGGATCGGCCAAGTGTTCTTTGCATTGAACCTGGTCCTTTAGTTTGAAAAGGATGGTAAGCTGAGCTCCCTAGTTGATCAAGGCCTCTGCCCTGCATTTCTGTATAGAATATGCAACTGATAACTCTTATAGGGTCGGTGCGGTGTTCATTGGTTGTCAAATCTACAAGCTATACTCACTTAAGCTCTGATTTGATGTCTTAAGATTTAATTTTACTTTCATAATTTGCTTAAGTGATTAGACTCTAATGAATTGTATGCAATTTAATAATGCAGGAGGTGCTCAGCCTCTTTCCTGGGCAATACGAATAAAAGTAGCTGTTGGTGCTGCTAAGGGGCTTGCCTTTCTACACAATGCAGAAAGGCAGGTTATATATCGTGACTTCAAAGCATCAAACATCCTTCTAGATTCGGTATGTGAATAGTCAGATCTTTGGTCTAGAATTTATTACTCTGTTGTTGATATTTTTATTTTTGGTAACCGCTTTCTCCTATTGCAGAATTATAATGCCAAACTCTCAGATTTTGGGCTAGCGAAGGATGGTCCAACAGGTGATAATACCCATGTCTCCACAAGGGTTATGGGGACTTACGGTTATGCTGCTCCTGAATATGTGGCAACAGGTAACTGATTTCTAATCTTCTTCTGGGTATTTTTTAGGTCTATTACAAGATGTTATACACTGAATTTACTTTGATGCTTGCATTCATAACATTTAGTGTTTTGTTTTTTAAATTTTTTCTTTTACACATTTAGACAAGTGGGATTTCTGTTTTGAACAGGTCGTTTGACGGCCAAGAGCGATGTCTACAGTTTTGGAGTGGTTTTGCTGGAGCTATTGTCTGGTCGCCGTGCAGTAGAGAAGAACAAGCCTGGCATTGAACAAAATTTGGTGGAATGGGCTAGGCCTTATTTGAATGATAAACGCAAATTGTTCCGTGTAATGGACACTAGATTGGAGGGTCAGTATGCTATGAAGGGAGCTACTAAAGCAGCCACCCTTGCACTGCACTGCCTTAGCTCTGAAGCGAAGCACAGGCCCCTTATGACAGAAGTAGTTGAGACACTAGAACAATTGCAAAATGTAAAGGAAATGTCAAAGTTTCAAGCTGAAAAGGCTGGACCAAGACAATCTGGTTCTGGTGGCAATGCTAATGGGCATTTCCACTTTAGTCCAAAAAATGTGAATCACCCCTCTCCAGGTTATCCAAGGCCATCTGCATCGCCACTTAATGCATATCAGCGTTCACCAAGGGTAAGGTGATCCGATTAATAAAAGCAAGGAATCTTATCAATTGTCAAGTATCCAAATCTTCTAATTTTGACGTTGACAATATTGCTTTGGCAAGGTCTGGCACTACTGTTTTGTTTAAAGAAACAGTGTATGCCCAGGTCTCTGACATGTGTCCAATGCTGAGCGAGCTGTATAATCTCAAGATGTGTATTTTGTGCAGGTGTCATAATGCATCTTAAAGCCATTTATTTGAGCTATGTATCAGTCCAAACACTGATTTTGATGAGAAGCATGGTCTGAGTATTTAACCATGCTGTATTTACTCTTTGAGCACTAATAGTGTGTGATTAGTTATTTTTTTCTGGTCACTGTCCTGAGCTTTTGCTAAAGCATATGTACAACACTGAACATCATTCTGATTATTTATTTATACTCTTAATCAAATCTTTTTGATTATTCATTTTCCTTAACGAGTATGATCTTTTTCCAGTGGAATCCTATTGCATCAATGATGGTGAATGCAGCTTCACTTGGTATTGTATTTTAGGCCCAACAGTATCACACGACATTGTTATCATCCATGCCGCGTCAGTTGTATGGCAACCATAGTTGGCGCAACATGTGCTTGAAAGTTTTATATAATGCATAAATGATTTAATCATTTATGCAATCATAGAATTCTCATTTTCGAAGAATGATCATGTTTGGAATGTATGAAAGCATGTGCTGACATGCCTGAATTTCTGTTAATTAACTTAATCTTTTCATCCCCGCAAAACTCATTTAGTGTCCAGATACTGGGAGTTAGTAAATGTACTGCAATATGAACTTAAAAGTGAATTATTCAGTACAAATAATTGTTTTATTTCTTCTGAAACGATGTATGTCCATGGCTCTCAAAACGAGCCTGCAACTTAGAAGCCATCACTGTTGAAGAGGTCGTTTTTCTTACTGTTGGTTCTTCATACATATTCACAGAATAAATTGCCAAAATCTTTAAGCAGAGCTCTCAGCTTGCCAGAGATGTAATATAAATGATGTTAAGATTTTGATTATACAAAGCATTATTGAATTTGGAAAATATATAGAGGTTGTGTAAAATGGTTGCAGCAGATTTAATCTGAGAGGTGCAATATCTTAACAAATGGAAAGTTCTTAGGGTCTAAACATTGTCATTGGAATGCATTTGAACTTTTAAATACTCTCCTTGTGTTTTCAGATGAGACAGCATCCTGCAAGAGATATGGAATGAGTCCATGGCGTTGAACTTTGATCATGTTATCAGACCCTGGAGAATGATAATAAAATAACAAATCCATTTGAAGAGGATTAACAAACTGGGCATAAGGAATATTATTCTACTTGATGTTAATTAAATACGATAATATCATGTCAAAGCTACTATATAAAATTGTGATGTTTGTGAAATAGTTTGTGAAATAACAATGCTCTTCTGAATGTCTGGGTGTAGAACTCACAGATTGTGGCTATTTTTTGGATGAAGCCATCTGAAACCATCGATAGATGCTTTTTGAGGTGGGGAAAGCTGAAATTTCTATCATTTAAAGAAAAGGGGCTGATAGGTAGAAACCAAGCATCTTAAGCACAATTTCTTGAAGGCACATAGCTCACTCTAAACATGAGTTTCTCGAAAGTTATTTTGGGCAACACTTTAGATCAGGGTTTTGTAAGTTTGTAACTATGTATTACTAAATGATAATTGACTATTCAGTCACTGCATTATATCTGCTTACTATTTTAGTAGTTTCAATTAGATTGTCATGTAAGGGATTTGATTTTTGAAATCTAAATCAAGATTAGAATTAAAGTGTGGATTTTGGTCATTTCAGAATAAGCCTGAATATAAGTGGACATATCTCTGAAAGATTGGTGTTTGTTCATGTAATATATATGTCATATAAAAACCATGTCATTTCAGAATAAGCCTGAATATAAGTCGACATATCTCTGAAAGGCTGGTGTTTGTTCATGTAATATGTCATATAAAAACCATGAGATAAGTAATTTTTTACATACAAAGATGCCACTGCTGTCAATTTGCAAGAGAGAAATTTCCACAGGCACATAAGAATGATAAAGTTTTAAATTATGCGTTCCAGAGGATTTTTCAAAGTATAGCTCCTGGATAAGTTTGGTCAAACTATGCAATTCTTTATCTCATGGTCTGCTTCAAGTGTCATATAATATAAAATAGTATTCTTTAATTTAGCTCCAGTGATCAGTGGACCCTCTTTGCTTTCTTTTTCTATACTTTTGTATTATGATTGCAACAATTGCTCAAAACATTTCTATAAGTCGGTTTCATTCATTCAACTTTGACAGCTTTTGAGTTTAGGTAAAATGTGAAGGGAAGGTCCGAGGAAATTAAAGATATATGAAGGATTGAAAAAGTCATAGAGTTAGTATTCAGAGGAAACATCTCAGCACTTGATAAGATTGGTCAACCATCCACATGGCATAGTGTACACGTTTGAGGTCGACGAATCAAACTCTAAAAGCCGGGTCATATTTTACAACTGACCTTGACTGACTCACTGACTACGAAGAGTTAAGAGCAACATTGACATTTGACTGTCTCTTACTTGACCGGCCCCTTGAAATGTTGAAGGATGGGTGTTTTAGCACCAATTGCGTTAATTACACCCAGTATGAAACATATATCTGGAGTCAAGTCAGCGCAGGCAAGATTGAGGGATGGGAAGTTTCCTTGTAGGTGGGAATGGGGAAAGGGAAACGTTGAAAATGGTAATAGGGGATGGTTTTGTGAGTGCCCAACAAGGCTGGACTGATGTTTGAATATAAATGTTGCAATGCCAAGTTGAGGGATGGGAAGTTTTCTTGTTCATGTGCATTGAAAAGGGAGATTGGGAAGATGAGCAACTCAAGGTGACGAGTCTTGCTGCTCTAACAAAATTTAGATTTAGGGGAAGAGTGTCAGTGGTTGTTATAGCTAACTTTGTGCAAAAGGGTAAAAAATGGTCATTTATTAGTGTCATTAGAGACTTATTTAAAGATGGTCCAATAACCGTGACCTTTTTGTCATGTTGACCCCCCAATTACTACTACTAAAGGAGCCCCAAAAATGATAACACATGTACCAATAGTTGATCACACATGTACTAATAGTCGATATTTTTTTTAACTTTTTTGGTTGGTAATTGGCTCATTTGTGCACCACTATTGGGATATTTCATAACAACTACTGAGACATTTGGCCACAAGTATTGACATTTTTGAGTGAACGACTATTGGTGCAAGAACATAGTGGGTATCAGGTGGCACTTTGAAATGACCATTTTTTGACCACTCTGTGTTTGACGGTCTCTACAGAGAGATTCGTGAATACCCAGAAGCCGAAACCTTAGCTTTAAGTAGTTAACTCACCTATGGAGATGCACCGAAAAAATTGTCAAAATCCGACTTACAGTTTAGGATCTGTAGGTGCGCGAAGTTAGCCTATGCGGCTATTGGGTCATCTCCCCTATGGTGTGAGATCCATTATGGATACAAGGGTCATACTTACTTAAAATGCCCCAATAATCGTGCATTGTAACCTCCTCAAAAATTGCCAATACTTATGTACAAATGCCCAAGTAGTCAAGGTGTGTCGTTGGTACTAATAAAGTTGCACAACTCCTCCAATTAAAGTGTACAAATTTTAATTGCGTGGCTATTGGTAAATGTGAAATTTATTAATGGGTTTTTAGTTATCTTATTTTTTTATGGGCCCTTTGCCCTATATTTGAAACCAAAAATGAAGTAATGAGGGTTGGAAGCCTCTCTGGAACACTTTCTATCCTTCTGATGTATGAGGTAAACCAAATGATTGAAACCCATAACGACTTGTATATTTTTGTTCCGAGTTATTGTTCTACTAGGAGTATGAGATTTATAGATTAAATTGAAAATAATTATAGATTAAATTAAAAATAATTTAACCTTTCTCAAAATCACACAAATTAAGCTAAATTTAAATAACAACAAAAATAAAATTAAATAGATGCCTCTAGAATTTAGATTAAGCCAAATTAAAGTAAACAACAAAAATAAAAGAAAACAAATGTGTGTACAATTTAGATTGACATTCAAGCAAAAAAAAAGTTTTGATAGTTGGAAGTCTCTAGAAGATACTTTGTATTATGTTGATGTATGGGATAAATCAGATAACTAAGACCTTCCTCCTCACTAGATAATGATTTTTTTTTTTAAATCTTTTTGTTCTCAGCTATTGTCCCATCTGAACTACTTGAATTGAATATGACTCTTTTTATCCTTTTTAAAATAAATATATTGAACTACTTGAATTGAATATGAATATGACTCTTTTTATCCTTTTTCAAATAAATATATGCAACAATATTTTATAATTAATAGTACAAACAGTGATCCTTTTAAGAGAATGTTTATTTAAATTGAAAACAATTAATCTTTATTAAAAAACACAAGATCTTAGATCAAATTGAAAATAGTTTAATCTTTCCTCAAGTCTTGCCAACTAGGCCAAAATTTAATAAGAAGAAAATAAGTGCCACTACAATTATAATATAATAAAATTTGGATAATTATGAAAATATTGTCTGGCCCAAATCCATATAAGAAAAACAAATATCGTATCTTTGAATGTGTGTTAGTGGGCCTCAATGATGAGGACCATCCCTTAGTCAATTTCATATTGGTGAAGGTTTGTGCTTTGCTTATACGCTACCCATTGTCAATATTGTCAACACAAAATTACATTGACTCTCTCCTTTGCCCATTAAACTATTAACCTTAATCTATAACTTTAATGAGAGACTAATTCAAACTTTGAACAGTGGAGACAGAGGAAGACCAATCATAAATAGCTCTGACTTCAATTAATAAAGGTGGCACTCTTCTCCACAAGAGTAGATGAGCTCGGCTATCAAAATAATGTCATATTTAAATGACACTAAACATAACAAAGCTTTAATTACAACACAACAAAATCTACAAGCCCAATATAAAAACATGCTGAAGGAGTATTTATAAATAAATAAAAACATGCCTAAAGGAATATCTGAATTTAGTTTCACATTCTATCTGGCTCAAGAGTATATTTATTGAATAATTATTACACAAATGATTTTTAAATTCATATTCTATGTAGCATTATGGATGGATGGTTAGAAATCAATTGATCCTCTATTCATCCATCCATCTATTTATATTAAACCAATGTACGAAAAAAATACATAAAATTAGGCAATTTGAAGGCTGCCAATAGTTAAAAACTGTAATAACACCAGTAATCTAATGCAATCAAAACTATTACACAATTCAAAAACCCCATTACAAAGAAGCAACCTTAGACTTCAAACAATAACATGTAATATTGAAGCACAAGGAACTTCATCATGAAGGTGTGTTACATTTATTACAAAAGAGTAACCTTAGACTCTAAACAATAACATACAATGCTGGAGCAATAGGTAACATTATCATGGAGGTATATAACACCTTGCATATTGACTAATTTTTTTATCAAGTTGGTACTTCAAAACTTGTTCCTTGGTTTGCTGAAGCTGGTCCATAACTTCAATGTTTTTCTTGTATAAAATTTGGGTATGTGAAAAAGGAAAGTCACACTTGAAGAAATATGTTAGAGTAAACCAGTAGAATACCAGTTTCATATTGATAGTTGTTAGAAAACACATCTGTACATCTATCTTTCCATATATGCTTTAAAATAACTCTCTAATAGAATCAACAATCACATCATTTAACATACCACAAGAAAATATCTTTCCAATTAAGATTATGAGTAAAATAACCTATTTAATATTTAATTCTTGATAGATTTTGACATTTATTACTTCCCTTATCCCACTCTTTTGGATGTTATCATGTCAATATTCTAATCTTTTGAATGCTGTTATAAATGATTAAAATATTTTTTCCTTGTTCTAATCCTATCTTTTCCACTTCACTTTGCATGTACACCCTCTTTAATGCATATGTGATCAAATGAATAATTAATTGAATAAATGTACAACAATAGACAATTAATAAGCAATAATAATTAGGTATACTTGGGTAGCCATCCACAATTACAACATGGGAGACAATCATAATCACTTGTGAAAATGTCATTAATATACTTTTATGAGTTGGAGTCTCTCTTTCCCCTATCTTTATCCAAACCCTAGGAAATATACTTTTCTGAGTTGGAGTCTCTCTTTCCCCTATCTTGATGCATATGGGATCAAATGAATAATTAATTGAATAAATGTACAACAATAGACAATTAATAAGCAATAATAATTAGGTATACTTGGGTAGCCATCCACACTTACAACATGGGAGACAATCATAATCACTTGTGAAAATGTCATTAATATACTTTTATGAGTTGGAGTCTCTCTTTCCCCTATCTTGATCCAAACCCTAGGAGGATCACATGACAATTCTCTAAATCAAAGTAATAATTTGTAGAATTTATAAAACATATATAAGAAAATTTACATTAGTATGTGTAGACACCTAAATCTGATTAACGATTTCATAATCAAATTTAGCTTTCTAAGGCATTATAATTAAATATTTACTATTTAATTAATTAATTATAGGCCGATTTATTAATAAGCAACCCATAGCTATTAATTTAAATCAAACCCCTTTCTTCTATTAATTAAACAAATACTTCTATTTGTTTTAATTAAATCATTTAACCTCGTTTCCTATATTCTTGAATTAATTAATCAATCTAATTCAATTTGAGCACATGGACCTTAATTGTAACCCCTAACCAAACCACCCTTCAACCACCTTGTTAGTCCTAAGATCAAAATTACGGGGGGGGGGTGGTGAATCAATGATCTACCAAAAAATCCAACCTTATAAACTTAAACCACCATTCACAAGATTAACCTTAATCACAATAAATGAAAACCATAAACATGCAAGTCCATCCACAAAGTTGACACACAAATTTATCTCGTGGAAACCCAAATAGGGAGAAAATCAAGGCGGGGATTAGTACCCACTAAATGATGTACCTTTCTAAAGTACACCCTGTGAGGAGCTTAACCCTGTTAGGAGTTTACAACAACAATGTTAGGTGCTACCCAGTTAAGAGAGTTTCCTTAGGCCTGTTAGGACCTTTACCCTGTTAAGAGTAGCATTATTAGAGGACTTTAAACACTTGACAAAGTGTCACATTTTTACAGGATTTACAGCAAAGATATGCTAGGATTTACCCCGTTAAGGGATTTAAACTGCTACAACTGTTAGGGAACAATAGATAGAATGATCTGTAGAATATCACTACCTCAGATTGATTAGATCTATTGAAACACCCAATCTCTTCTCAACACACTTAACTCTTTTTTGGCTTGATCGCAGCTTGCACTTTGCACCACACTTGTCCAACACACGATCAACACTCTTAACCTTCAGTTTCATCCATTAAATACTAAAATTTTAAGTCCACCACCTTAATTAAACCCTAAAATAGAATTTCAAATATCCCACTCAAATTCAACACGCCACCTAACAAAATTAAATCCACAAAACATTTTTCCAAGACCACGTCAACCAATACAATGATTTACATAGAATGTGTTAGGATTGAGTAATACTGAGAGGGGGGTGAATTGGTATTACAACACTTTAAATTAAACTTAAACCAATTCCAAATAAATCATATGCTTACAAAAATGAAAAACAACATAATAAAATAACACAAAACTCATAACACCATTATTTATTGTTGAGGAAACCCTGGCCAAGGGAAAACCCTAGTGGGGATGGTACCCACAAGCATGCACTAAAGTATAATGTCGCTTTTAGGAGACCTAACCCTATTGGGAGTTGAATATTACATAGTACATTTCCTTGTTAAAGGTATACAACACCCTGTTAGGGGCCAACTGAGCTTACAACTCTTACAACAAAACTTCTGTTACAAAGTGTTCTCAGTAATGAACAAAACAAGCATCTTCAATGTTTAGATAGTTCCAGTCGTAGCTCTTCAATGATATCTGTTAGATTTGCTAAACTGCAAATCAACCCAAGAACACCTGCATGCAAACACTGTCACGAGAAGAAGTAAGAGAGAAGACAGAAGCTATGGCGGCCAAAAAGGCAGAGAGTTGAAAACCATGTTGCAAGAATAAAGCTTCTATATTCAACAATAAAATGATTACAATCTCTATACTGAAATGAAAGAAGTGAATCCTTATAAAAGGAAACACGAAACCCTAAAGGCTAAAACCCTAAAGAATTATAAAGCGCTGCCTAAGTGAAACTTAAGCA
>MU226129.1:1061515-1100882 GCA_018584345.1 Thuja plicata
TTATTAGTAGGTATTAGATCTTATTAGGTCTTATGTGTGTGTGTGTGTGTGTGTGTGAGAGAGAGAGAGAGAGAGAGAGAGAGAGAGAGAGAGAGAGAGATTATTGTTTATTTTCTGGACCTAGGGTTTGATATTTTATTTTCAGTTATATGTCTAGGTTTACATTTTTGTTTTCTACCCAGGGTTTCAAGTGTTTCAGTTGTGTTTAGGCTTAGGTTAAGGTTTTCTACCTAAGGTTTTAAGTTTTGAAAGTCTTTTTATTTTCTGTAACTAATTTACAAAGTAAAATAAAACTAAACATAATGTAATTTACTGTAATCCTATTAAAAGAACAAACTTCAAACATTAAACATAATATATGTATTGAACATTAAATATTAAACTAGTTCTAAGAGAGAGAGAGAGAGAGAGAGAGAGAGAGAGAGAGAGAGTTTATTGTTTATTTTCTAGACCTAGGGTTTACAATTTTTTTTGAAGTTCTGTCTAGGTTTACATTTGTGTTTTCAACCTAGGGTTTACAATCTTGTTTCAGTTGTGTTTAGGTTTTATTTTTCTACCTAGGGTTTCTTGTTTCAGTTATTGTTAGGTTTGGGTTTTAGTTTTAGTTTTAGTTTTCTACCTAGGATGAAATAAGTTTTCTAAAATAATTTACAAATTAAAATTTAAAACTAAATATAACAATTTATTTTAATCCAATTTAAAAAAAACTTTAAACATTAAACAGTAAAAAATAAACATAATGTACATTTTTAACATTAAGCTAATTAAAAACAACAATAAATTTTTTTTTAATAAAAATAAAATAAAAAACAATAATATGTACCTGTAGTCAGAAAAACGGTAGCAAGGGGGTCGGTGGTAGCTCTCAAAAACGGGCACCTGTCCAGAGAAAAATGTAATCACATTTTTCAAGTTGTGAAAATGACTTGCAAAATGGTTTAAAATAAATTTTAAATAGTTTTAAAAAATGGGCACCTATTTTTTGCCCGTTTTGTAAAAAATGGGTACCCATTTTGGCACAGGCACCCGAACCAAAATGGGTGCCCATTTTTGAAACGGGTGCCCATTTTACATTTACGGCTTGAGCACCTGAACCATAACAGGCACCCATTTCTTAAAACACGGGTGCCCGTTTCTATTTGCCCATTTTTTTGGCCACAGACTTATGCGGAATTGGCACTCAACTTTGTGTTTGCACCCGCATGCAAAGTAATAGGATTAGTGCTTGCTCACCGATTTCAGAATATCCTGAAAGGAATCTTCCAAGATCTTCACTTCTCTACTCCATGACTTAAGCAATAGTTGACTAACATGAATTAGTCCATTCAAAGAAAATGATGCAGTCTCTGCTTCTTTCAACTCTGTAGGCATAGAGTTTGTCAATGATTCTGAAGTCTTCTCCATGTATGATAAGTGTGCAATTATAGGTAACTTAGGAGCGATTAAAATATTTAGCAAATTGAATCTGGTTAGTAATCTCCCTTTCTCAATCTCTAATACATCTAGTTTTTCCAAAATTCTTGTTACTTCCTTTTCCAATTCTTTTACAGATTGTGAAGAGGCTTCACAACTGTCCATCATATTGTTCAAAGTTTCCCTGTCCTTGGCAATAATGTCTTCAATGTTCTGGACATGCCTGATAGGATTCATGCAGTAACTAAATAGTTTCCTTCCATGTGCAATGCAACTCTTAGCGTTTCCAGTAGTAGTTTTCAAAATGCTCAAGTCCCATGAGATAGACTTGCAAACTTCAGATAACTTCTTCTCCAAGTAGTTCTTTTATGCCTTCTCTTCTGCAATCTTTATTAAGTTCTCATAATAACCATCAAATTCATCAAGTGTTATCTTCAGGTTTTCAATATCATCTTTGTGCTAGAAAATAATAGGTACTAGAAGAAATTTGTTCACAGTATCAATTTCTCTAGTTATTACCTTAAATTTTTGTCACCTTTTTGCTCCGATCTCTCCTTAGCTTTAGTAAGTGCAGTAAAAGCCAATTTTACTAGCTCATCCTCATCCATGAAATCAACATCAACATCTGTTGATTGTATTTCCTTGCCAAAAATGAGATATAAGATGTGTTTACCTCAGTTTTGGTTTCATCTTTTTCTTCATGTTCTTTCTGTCCTTTATCCTATACTTCTTCTCTATGTTCTTCCTCTTTTTGCTCTTCTTTCTCTTTCTGCTCTACTTCCTCAACAATTGTGTTGTCCATACTTCTTGCAAATGGGTCCTTCTCATCAAGTGATGTGTCAAGTGTCACAAGCACACCAGAAACATAGAAATCTAGTTGTGTATCAACTTCTCTCTTCTCAGCACTTGCCTCAGCTGGTTTCAAACTCTCTCCCATTCCTAAGGGTATAGGAAAATTATTTTTAGGAAGTGGAGTCTTCTAAGGAGTAGTGTTCATTAGTATTTTCTCCAGTTCTTTTTGAGTCTCCTCAGTGATTTCATCATATTTTCCTACTATAAGTTTCAGTATTCTAATCTTAGTTCTCAATAAAGGTTTCAATTCTTTGAATATTCTATCCCTTTCTTGTAGATATATCATAGGTAGCATATTATCAATTTCCTAATTTCTGATGGTTTCATCCTCAATTTGTGCTAGCTATTTCCTAGTCTCCAATCTCCCATATAATTTTTCAGGTACACTGCCCTCAATTTCCTATAGAGTCTTCTTGAAAACAAGTAAATGATTTACCACAATATCTTCAAACTTGAGTTTATCAGTATCCTCATACCTATCATAGTATTTTTTAATAGAAACTATCTTTCCTTGTTCTATATCTCTCTTCTCAATCATCTTCAAGTTAGGCTTCCATACGTGTTTCTCACTTTCAATTTTCTTCTCTTCTCTCATAGTGCTTTTCTCTTTAGGTGGGATCTATCTGCTAGATCTAGTGCTTACTCTAGGAGTAACCTTTTCATCTTGTGATGTCTGTTGTGATGGAGAGGAGGTGTCTACATTAATGTCTGTAGTAGGTGCAACAACTGTCATCACAACTTTATGATGTGGAAGGGATGAAGTACTAGCACTTGCCAATCCAGAAGGTCATTCTGCCATTTTCCTTTTTACTTCCCTCAACTCTTCCTCTGTCAGTCCTTCCTTAACACCACATTCATGCACAATGTTGTCAATTTTCCTTTTCCTTAGACCTCTAGTCTATTCCTCTCTTATCTTAGCAGATTTCTCCTCATATGTTCCTCATATTTCTTTAGATGTATCAATCTCAGATGCAAGGACATGTTCAACTTGCATAGTCAGTACTTCTAAACTTACCTCATATCCAATAGGATAACACCATTTCTTCCTTGGTGTGACTGCCTCAAAGAATACACAATCAGTTTCAACCATGAAACAAATTGTATCCTTGTATTTCTCAACTATGTCTTCAGGTATCCTGTATCTACCTTTCATCTGCCTCTGAAGAATTTTGATCATGCCAAATAACTCACCATCAACCCATGTCCTATTCTGTCTTTTGTAGCTCTGTGAAATATGTATACCAGTAGGTATCCCTATTCTCCAACCACTAGGGTGCATGCTTGAGAATCTGTGTTCAATGTGTATGAACATATGTACCAATAGTGAGCCAAATCTGAAGGTCTTCAATTTGTATTTCTTTATCAGTTTTATATTCTCCAGAAATTGTTGTGCTAACACTTAGCATAAATTGTATTTAGTGTTTTCTTTCACCATTCTCGATGCCATCATGATAACTCCTGCTGATACCAAATTAGGTCTACTGCTGTAGTAGAATTTGTAGCCAAGTATCATAGAAATTAGTCTCACATCTTGTTGAAATATGTCATTCACATTCATTGCTCGCTTGTCCCATTTTGAGTGAGTTAGGGTTTCAAATTGCTTCTTCACATGTTTTTCTGCAACAAG
This sequence comes from Thuja plicata, assembly GCA_018584345.1. Classification (NCBI taxonomy): domain Eukaryota; kingdom Viridiplantae; phylum Streptophyta; class Pinopsida; order Cupressales; family Cupressaceae; genus Thuja; species Thuja plicata. Next base: position 1,065,408 of record MU226129.1, read on the forward strand.
AATGATTCCAGTATTGTCCAATCTAGTAATCTCATGAATAAAATCACTACAGATCTTTACAAGTTGCTCACCTATCCAAATGAACTGATCATGCACTCTACTCAACAATATCTTAAACCATTCTTCTTCGTTAAATTCATATAGATCCATAATTTTCATAATGCTGAACTGATCAATATGTTTGTATTCATCTCTCATAATGCCTTTGTTAGTCACATATTCAATCTCAGAAGAAATTTCATCAATACCTAGTATATCATACTTACAATGAATGTAAGCCCTAATATCTTCTACATGTAAAAATCCGTAGGGTGTCCAAGAGAATGCTCCTTCAGGGTCTTCTTCACAAGAATTGAATGGATGTTTCTTGAACTTATATCTAGATAAATCTACAACATCATAAATAATAGGTGCATCCATAGCTAGATGATGTAAATACCTCTTTCACACTGAATTCTGAATTTTTGCTTCAATCGATCATGCAAGGCAAATGTAGGATAGACTGAATCTCTCTGCTCTCTGATCTCCTTAGGTCACTCTTTGTCAAATGGTAGGGAAATAGATCATCATATGGTTCTTTATGCAATGCTAAGTTATAAAATTTCACTTCACCCAATACTGTCCATTTGGCTATAGATCTCATGATCAAAATATATGCATCATCTGATGTTGTGCTCTTAAATGTATACTCCATTAAGTCAGCCATTCTCATACCTAATCTTGCATGATTTCAATCCACAAGATACGGGGTGGGATATATTATGATGTCTTTATCCAATGCTCCCCCTAAGGCCATGATCGACCAATTAGTTTGATTCTTCTTTGCTACCATCAGGCGAAGATCTAGTAGCATCTAAAATCTCTCCCTAAACCAATGTCTCACTTGTTTCTTTGATCTTCCATATATTACCACTATTGTTATCTTCTTCTTTCTTAAAACAACTATCAAAATCATTCTTTAAATCTAAAACACTCTTTCCAATATCATTTCCATTCTTCTGTGTATTCATAGGAGGTGGTACTCTTCTGTGGTTTACTCCATTATACCTACAAAACTTTGCTATATGACCTAGATTATTGCATTTGTAACATATAGGAGGTTTTCTTTCTCGATTTACTTGCAGGTTACAATACTTCTCAATGTGTCCAATGTTATTTCATTTGTAACATGTAGGTTTCACTATGGGTTCTCTTCCATTGTCTTGTCTATATCTAGATTGATTAGGTTTCCCACATTCTGCTTTCTTGTGCCCATATCCATTACAATTACAACAATAACCAAAAAAGGTCTTAAAATGAACATTACATTTGCAGTCTCTTTTCATGTGTCCAAACTTGTTGCAACAAAAGCATATACCTTGGAAAGGTCTGATTTTCTCTCTAGGTTCTTCAATAGTAGGTTTTACAACATCAATCCTTGCATTAGATTTCTCTTCCTGTTTCTTTGAGAATTTAGCTTTATTGAAGCCAATACCAGTCATATCACCTTTAGGTTTCTGTCTGTCTCTTTGCTCATCGATCAAATCACTGCTGGTGTGAAGTTTCTCAATGTGTTTCTTGGCCTCAACAAGTTCACTTTTTATCTGATTTTATTTATCCAGTTCTAGATACTTGTTCTTGTAGTTGTCAGCCTCATTCTTCATTTGTTCTAATGCACTATTAAAAGTTTCTTCAATATTCTTCTTAGCATCCTTTTGTAATTGAATATCTTTAGTCATAGCTTCATTCTCAAGTTTCAAAGTTTCATTTTCTTCTTCAAGTTGCTTCATCTGATCTGAATTGTCTTTGTCTAAATCTTCTTTTATCTGAACCATAAGATCCTGTCTCTGACTTTTTGAAAGTTCAAGATGGTCTCTAAGTTTCTTTATAAATTTCTCATCTCTTCGCATCTTGAATCTTAATTCTCCATTATCTGCTTTTGCTTTGTCAAGGTCTTCTAGTGTAGCATCAAAGTTTTCTTGCAAACTGTCCAAATCCATTCTGATCTCCCTTAAGCTATTAGAATTTCTCTCCAAGGGCCAAAAGCTCTGATACCAATTGTTAGGATTAGGATCAATCCAACTCTCTGGGCATACAGGACAAGTATAAAAACAACAATAGGGGCTACACCCTATGCTTTGGTTTATGGAGAAGATGCTATGCTACCAATTGAGGTTGAGATTCCTTCTCTATGAGTCTCTCTGAAAGGCTTCATTACTGATGAAGATAATAGAATATCTCAGCTACAAGAGCTAGAATTACTCGATGAATGTCGACAAGTGGCGTTTGATCACCTTAGAGCATACCAGAAAAGGATGTCCAAGAGCTATAACAAGAAGGTTAGACCAAGGGATTTCCAAGAAGGTGACCTTTCTCTGAGGGAGAACCCAAAGAAACAACAACATCGGATCCAGAAAGGAAAATTTGAACCAAATTGGCTCAGTCCGTATGTTGTCACTGTAGTGTTTGGGTCTGGTACCTATTAACTTTCTACTACTGAAGGAGAACAACTCAAAGAGCCCATCAACGCTCTTCATCTGAAGTGGTTCTATAGCTGAGACATCTTCAGTGTGCTCATGTACATACTAAAGTCCTGAAAAAATTCTAAAAATATGAAAAAGACCTAAAAAAATGATCATCTTAGTGAAAACCTAGTGATAGGCGCTTTGATGTATCTCCAAAAAAATCATATATTCCAAAAATGCAAAAAAATAAAAAAATTGAAAAATACAAAAAAAAGAGAAAAAAGAAAAGAAAAGGTGCCATTAATGAAAACCTGGTAAACAGGCGTCATGGTAGCAAAAAAAGAATTTCTGCCAAGAAGGTGAAAACCTGGTAAATAGGCGCCTCTTGTTCCATAATGCTATATCTATTGCAGCATCACTTGGCTTTATGCAGTTGCTTTCTTGCATTGTTGCTTTCATGTTTTCCTACTTACATTTGCTTTTAGTTCCCGTCAAGACACCAACTCACATGGATTGAAATTGGTCATACTCTTAGGGCAACCCTCCTGATCTAGGGGGCACTGTCCTATTATCTTTTTGGATCTACTTCATGACAGTCATCAATGATTCTCACTGCATCTGCCTACTGTCACTTAACTTATACCGAGTTCTCTCTTCTTGAGAATATTCTTCACATCAGTCACCAATGGTTCTCATTGCGTCTGCCTACTGATGTCTAGCTAGTACTACAATATCTTCATTTGAGCATCTCTCTCACGTCAGTCACCAGTGGTTCTCACTGTGTCTACCTACTATCGCTATTCTATTGAGATTGCTCACATCCATTACAGTTGGAGTTATACTCAAATGCTCTATCTATCATTACTCGGTCTTGACGATTCTATGCTTTTGTTTGTACATATCTTTCAATCACTTTCGTGACACTATGGTTCCTTTGCGAACCCTCCTGACTTGACATTGATTCAGCACCATACACATGGGGGCAATAAAATCTAGTTTGTCCTCACAACATACGATAAGTCAGTCATCGTTACTTGGGGGCATGGGTCCCCCATTTGATCACATCTTTGGTTTACACTTGAGTCAGTAATCTTGTCATTTCTCAAGGACAACTCTCTACTGCCACAAACTGGTGTTTTTCACCACCACCATAAACAGTGTTTTTTAACACTATCTTTGGACACATATGTGTTTTTTAACACACATCAGATATGTCAAATGTAAAAATCTATCGATGAGAATCAAACACAATGCACTCACAAGCACAATAATGTTTTTCAACTCCTCATACACATGAACATATTCGAAAACTTTGAAACTGGCTGAGCTATGCTTGAATATTTCTTTGTATGCTATCTTTTCTTATGGATTTCATTGATATTTTATTTATTTACTGCTTGTTGGTGTAGTCCTGATGATCCAGAAATGTCAAATAAACAGGGTGTATGTGATAAGAGCTCTCGCACTAAGGTGGAATAGCCTCACATCCCTTGATCTTGTTTATTTGAGTGCCATGGTGAGGTCAATACTATCTCTTTTCCTGTTATTGCTCTATTTGTTATTGTTCTATTTCTTATTGATCTATTTATTTACGCATGATCGCACTCATGGTTATCTTGGCTTTGAATGCCTCGATACTGGTGTACTCTTGCAACATTAACTAAAAACAATGTTCAGGTCATCTTGGCTTTTTGTGCCCTGGTGCTTACATTTTTTTCCTATATTTTATCTGATGCAAGTCATATTCATATCCTTATGGTTGCATTGTGGCACCAGTGAGGGTTGTATTGACTTTGCTGTTCCAAAAAATGCTCAATGATGATGATTATACAATGGGTCTCACAACCATGTCCTAGAATTGCACTTTCATATTGCATCTAGCATAAGATTTCATTTTCATTCTAGACTTGCATTGTGGCAGTAATTCAGTGTTCTCTTCTTTGCATTCTTCTGGGTTCCTACATTGGGGAGTTCTTCTTCACTATCCTAGTTTCATCATGACTGCACAAGTGTTCGGTCCTCGCTCTTGATTCTTCACATTATCTTTTGGTTAGCATTTGTCATCCCGCATGAGATGTTAGTACCATATACATTGCATATTCATAACTCATTATCCTCTATACATTACATTTGCATATCCTCATTCATCATTAAATTTACATAAATCATCCATACATACATCTTTGCATCTAAATCATACATGTGCATTTCATCTGTCTACATATATTTAAAACATGTTCATACATGTGCATACATTCTGAATCATCTAACTATCTAAACATATAGGAAACATCTCATAAAGACAATATACAATATGTGATGATACCAAAAGATGAGCTCATATATATATATATATATATATATATCCAATGTGTCGATACAAATACAAATGGTGCCACTTGAGCATGATCTATCTCAAAAGGGTGATATAAATACATGGATGCCAACGCATCAGATATATCCTATGATCTTATCTATCTATCTATCAAAACCTAAATCTGGCCCTCTCCCTCATCACTTGGAGGAGGTGGAGGTGGGGCCCTATCTGGTGGAGGTGGCACCTGTGCTCCCTCTGACCCTCTAGCATAAGTCAAGAATTTGGCCACCTGGGATGCCTCATCAGGCACCGCTCCTATATACGACACATAGTAATATGCTGCTCAAGCCATCTGGTGACGAATATCCTCCTGAGATGCCCATAATTGCTCCTAGAGATCTTGTATCTCCCAATCTCTGTCTAAAAGTCGTGTGTCTCACATGACCAACTATATCGTCAAGTCTCCAACCTATCTCGAGAGCTGTCTAACTCTCTCCTGAGACCGCCGCTATGGATCCTGTGCTATATCCTGCACAGGCTAATCCCCATGCATGGGATCATCCTGCTGTATCTCCTCCTATAAAGGTACCTGCTGCTCCTTAGCTATGGGCTCAACAGTCCATCACCGAGACTGTCTTTTGCTGCCACTGCCACTAGCCCCTACATCCATCTCCATATGTCGGGCGGGGATATCTACCTATACTATCCAGGGTCGGGGACCATGCTTTAATCCTGGCTATGCCCTCTATTTTGGTGGGGGCATCTACATCTACTGTACCACCTATGGAGGTACCACCTATGCTCGGCCTGCTATGCTGACTGGATCTATGAACCTCGACAACGGATGGGTCATAAAGTGCTCCCTGTACTCGGTGGTCACACTGCCATCTGCCACATCTCTCAGGTAATCCCACTGAACTAGGGCCAATGCGTGAATATCTATCATGGTGCGGGCCTGGTCTATCTTTGTAAGCTAGCCCCTCCTGATCTCGTCTATAAATCAGGGGTACAGTGTATACTCCTGAGATATGTCCTACGGGCGACAGAACTACCGCCATACCCACTTCTACAGGAATCTCTTAATAATAATAATAGTGTGACCAATAATTGTACGTGAGCAAAAAATGTGATTCAGCTTCTCTGCCACATCATCCCAAGCCTTTGTGAGTCTCCATGGCCTCCAAAATTTTGTAGCTAAATCATCGAGCTGAGCTCGCCACTGATCTACCTTACCCAGTGCTAGCTGGGTAATCATGCCCCTATATCGGCAAATGTAAGGCTCTAATGGCTGCATCATATCCTCGCATATAGGCCTAGTCATGGGAAGATGCTCCTAGGCCCATACCTGTAGTACAAATACTCTTGCAGCCATACTCTTCACCTCTCAATAGGAAATCTCATGCATCTCATGAAACATATGTGCCAACATGCATTGACACCATCTGTAATGTCGAGGTCATGCTAGCATCAGCTGCAACATCTTTCCCTAGCGACACTCTAGACCATGCTGTCCATGATCAGGCATTAGATAGCACTCAAGGAAGCATGTAGCTAGAACCACATGCAACTTGTGTGTCGGTCCATACTCACTAATCAGATCCTCCCATGGGATCGCCCTCCCCATAACAAGGTCATCCTGAAAGATATCCCTCAATTCTGCTATCCCCAACCTGGGCTGTGTCTCATACTCTACCCGGGCACCATGGAAAGGTATCCTCAGAATCTGCTATATATCCTCGGGAGTAACAGTCATCTCCCCCTGTGGTAGATAGAAGGTGTTCATTTCTGAATGGAAATGCTCAACCAAGGCTCCTAGCAATCTGTGATTTACCCAAATCTCGGGTACATCACATAGTGACCTCAACCCCAATGTACCTAGATGTGCTGTCTCTACATCGTCCAACTATGATACCAATCTGCTGATGGCCGGGTGGTGTGATCTGAAAGCAATGTCTGGAAAGTCAACCTACAAGACATGCAAACAAAGAGAACGATCAGTAATCTAAGACAATCAAAGTATAATGAGATAATAAATCATTCAAGACATCCTACAGATAGTAACAACGCTGATGCAAAAACTATTGGACGCAATGCAGTCTGATTTCATGTTCTTATTGACCACTTTTTCCCATGCAAAGAAGTAAATTTTCATGCGAAGAAGTTCTCTTTCACGCAAAGAAGTTTTTTGGGTCGCACGACATTGACCTTTCACGCTAAATTTAATGACCAGTCACATGAGAAAACACCCTCTAAAAGGGTTTCTTGTGTGAACATGGGTACTCTCCCGCACAAGATTCCTCACCGAATGGCATGAAATGTAGTTTCATCACGCGAGATTTCCCTACGGGCCGCACGAAGAAACTACTTCACCCGAGGACCCACAACTCATTTCCTAAAAAATGTGGAAAACAAAGAAAAATTGATAGAATTTGATGAAATTTGAAATGTAGAGAGGTTTATCGACTACTTATTCGAGGTCCGTGTGCTACGGGCTGACTGTGCCTCCTCAATCGCTCAAATCGGTGCATGTTGTAGGGGACCACCATTTTTCACTCAGAGCTCAATTCGCAAAAGTCAAAAGGTTGAAATGATTTGAAAATGACCTTTTTGTCCTTATATAGGTTTTGACCTAATTTTTCAAAGTGCTCTATTTTGTGCAAAAACTTCACCATTACCTAATTTGACCGCTCTGAATCCATTTTTGTGATCAAAATTGAAATCGAAATTTGACACTTCTATATAGCTCAAAATTGCATTTTAAAATTTTCGGGACCGACACGATTGAACGCTTGTGCAGTTGACTTTATGACGTCTCTTTCTTGTCAGAATCATATCTAATCAACATTTTCTCAAATCTTTGACTTTTTTCCTCAAAAGTCAACTTTGGTCAACCCTAGTCAAACTTGGTCACCTGAACCTTGACATCTCTTGAAATTGATTCTGAATCTTCCAACTTCTTCTATAATTTGTTCTGAGTTCTTCTTGCTGTCTGATTCAACATCTATCTGTGATTTTTTTCTCTCCATCATCATTATGACGTGTCATCTTTCTATTTCGCTCCCGAGGGGGAAAGATGATTACATCATTGAATCTATTTCAATCAATCTGATCTAATTTTCAAAAGTCCTCATTGCTAGGGGCATCTCATCACTTGGGGCATGTTCAGTTTTTATACCTCATAGTCAAAACTGGATACTCCACAATCAATAGGGGCATCTCTGTTTCCTACATCTCGTCATCTTTTAAAGTATTTGAGCAATATAACTCAGATTCTTGAGGATCAAGCTCCATTCTGGAGACGATTCTAAATCTCTATCTACTATCTTTTGAGACAGGTATCGGGGCATTCTAACCTTGACTCCTGAAGATTGAGCCTCGTTCTGGGGACAGTCTTGTGAAAGATATCAATTTGACCAGTGTCTGGGTGATCTAACCTAGATATTGGGGGACTAAGCTTCATTTTGGAGATAGTGCTACAAATCTCTATTAATTATCTTGTTGGACAGGTATCGGGACAATCTAACCCTGACTCCTGAAGGTTGAGCCTCATTCTGGGGACAACCTTGTGAAAGATATCAATCTATTAGGTATCAGGGCATTCTAACCTAGATCCCTAGGGATCAAGCTTCATTCTGAAGATGACCCTCAAAAACTCTATTTGACCGATGTCTTGGCAACCTAACCTAGACTCCGGAGAGTCAAGCTCTGTTCTGGAGATGGCTTTGAAATCTTTGCATCATCAATTTTCAATCTATTCTTCTGTGCTTTAGGCATCAAACTATTGTTTGAATCAATGTGCTGCTCGCACATCAATTCAAAGAGGGGAAAAATGTAACACCCCAAAATTGGCATCTTGCAACCCTAACCAATTTTGTTGCATTTGTCACTCTTCTAGATCATCAAAGTCCTATTGTACTAGGCAATTCTAAGTTTTAACTGACTCTACTTGACCTAAGTGTCAAATCCAGAAAATCCTAAATTTGCATTAATCATACATCATATTTAATTCCTAAATATCTATTTGGCTAAACAAACCTTATGATCGAATTAATTTAAATATAAAGTCCTAGCACTTTAATTAAATTAAATTCACCCTCTTTAGCCGAGACACATGAAAAAGGAATTAAATAATATTTAATTATTAAATAAATATCCTCATTTCAATAATTGAATTTAATTATTCAGATAATTGAGAAAAACCTATTTATGAGGTCATATTTATTTAATTAATTGGATATTCTCCCAAAAATCTTTCTTCTATTCAGAAATAGAATCTTTGAATTAATTGTGCTTTAAAGAGAAAAAAAATAGTTAAATCAAATAAAACAGAATTAAATCAAAGAAAGAAAACAGTTAAAGCAGAGAGAAAACAATTTATTGTATTCTTTTAAATAAATCTTTCTATTCTAAACAGGATTTTCTATCTATTTTATTTCAAAGAGGAAAGTTTCTATTTTGATAATCTCTGAGTCTATAAAAGAAAACTCATTCTTCATTCAAAACCCCCACTCATTTTCATGCATTGTTAGAATACTGAATTATTGTCACATTTCTTGATAAATCTCATATAGAATAATTTTATTTTGCAATAAGATAGTTTCAATTTCTAGAATAATTGCATTGAAATCATGTCTTAGACTAAGCTTACATCTTTCATTTCTTAGAATAACTTTACATTGTATTGCATTCATGGAGAAAAATACTTCGTTCCTAGATTGGTCTATGGTTGTGAGACTCTCATTCTGAGAGCTATTTCAAAAACCCCGTCTGGATAGAAGGAAATAGGTCAAATCATGCAGGCAGAATGGATGAGTAATCTCATATTCAGTCTTGTGTGTATTTGGTGAAGAAGGACTATGTTGAAGTTTATGGTGAGTTAACAAGGCCAAATTTACCACATACAGTTAATACTAAGAGAGGGGGGTGAATCAGTATTACAACACTTAATTAAAATTTTCAACCAATTAAACATTAACCATATGCATGCACAAATGAAAATAGCATAAGAAAATGACACAGTACTCATAACACCATAATTTTTTATCGAGGAAACCATGGCCAAGGGAAAACCTTGATGGGGATGGTACCCACAAGAATGTACTAAAGTATAGTGTCCCTATTAGGAGACCTAGCCCTGCTAGGAGATGAATATTACATAGTACATTTTCTTTTTAAAGGAATAACAACCTTGTTAAAGGTATGAAACACCTTGTTAGGGGCCAGCTGAGCATACAACTCTTACAATGTAATTCTATTACAGAATGTTCTCAGTAATGAAAAAAACAAGCATATCTAATGCTTAGATAGTTCCTATTCATATCTCATCAATGATCTCTGTCATCCTCTTCTCTTCCATTTTCATATCCTCAAAACTTATCATCCATCCATCCATCCATCATCCTTCACTCAAAAAAAATATCTTACATATATACATATCTTCTTTACCAAGTCGGATCTCAATACAATATTACATAGTTGGATCTCAATAAAAAATGCATTTAATAAAACAAATATCAAATGCATAGTCGAAGCTCTGACATAATCAAAGTATAGGTTATCATCAATCATTATCCAACTCCAATTTCCAGGAGTCCATGTCATACTTCCTTAATCATCTCTTCTATCCAGCTACTCTGTATCACTGTTATGCTCCTGTATGTCAGTCTTAAAATCTCTCTAACTTTCTATAAACATTACCAAAAAAAAAAAATGTTAGGTGGAGGTCACACATACCCCATACTATCTTCCTCTAAGATCGCTTTCCATAACTCATTGATCTTGATCTTTGATACCCAAAATACCTCTGTATCTCTGCTTCTGTACTTAGTAGATTTTATAGTCACCAAAACTCAACTTTATAGGAATTGATCTGTAACCTAGATGTGTTGCCATAAATGACAACCAAAAATTGAATCACATCATACAAAATTGATCACTTGCCAACATTTCTAACCCAGAAGATCCTACTATATTCTGCCTTACTTCCCTCATCTCTTCTTTGGTTAAACTAGCCTTAGCTCCATAGTCATCAACAATGTTCTCTAATTTTCTTTTCCTCATCCCTCTAGTCTTCTCTTCGCTAACTTTAGGCAATTTTTATTCATAGGTGTCCCATCTCTCCTTAGATGTATCTACTTTAGATGCCAACACATGTTAAATCTGCATAGTTAGAACTTCTGAACTGACTTCATAACCCATAGGGTAAAACCATTTATTTCTAGGTACAACTGCCTCAAAGCATACACAATCAGTTTCAACCTTGAAACAAATTATATCCTTGTATTTATCAACTAACTCTTTAGGAATTCTGACTCTTTCTTTCATTTTCTTCTGAAGAATTTTGATCATGCCAAACAGTTCACCATCAACCCATGTGCTATTATGTCTTCGATATCTCTATGATGTTTGAATACCAGTGGGTATCCCTTCTCTCCATGCTCTAGGGTGCATGCCTGGAAACTTGTGCTCAATGTGGATATACATATGAAATAGGAGTGAGACAAATCTAAAAGTCTTATATTTATCTTTCTTAATTAGTTTTACATTTTCCAAGAATTGTTGTGCCAAAACCTCGCATAGGTTATATTTAGTTTTTTTTTTTACCATCCTATAAGCCATCATAATGACTCCTGCAGAAGTTGAATTTGGTCTACTATTGTAGTATCATTTGTATCCAAGTATCATAGCAATCAATCTGACATCCTGTAAGAAAATACCATTCACTGTCATAGCTCACCTATCCCATTTAGAATGTGTTAGGGTTTTGACTTGTTTCTTTATGTTCTTCTCAGCCATAGGGATAACTCTAGTGTTGTCTAATCCATTTATCTCATGAATCAATTGACTACATATCTTTATAGGTTTCTCTCCTATCGAGATGAACTGATCACGATCTCTGCTAAGTAAGATTTTGAACCATTCATCTTTTCTGAACTCATATAGATTCAATATTTTCATAATGCTGAACTTGTCAATGTGTTTGTATTCATCCTTCATTTTTCCATTATTGGTCATGTATTCCATTTTAGTAGAAATATCATCAACACCCAATATATCATACTTGCAATGAATATATGCCCTAATATCCTCTACATGCAAGACGTCATGTGGTGTCTGAGAAAATACTCCTTCAGGGCCATCTTCACAAGACTTAAATGAATGTTTCTTCAATTTGTATCTAGGTCGATCTACAAAATCATAAATCAAAGGTTCATCCATAGAGCTTATGTATGAGTAGATGATGTAAATACCTCAATTACGCTAAATTCTGAATTCCCACTTCGATCGATCACACAATATAGCTGTTAGATTGTCTAATACTCTATGATCTCTATTATCCTTAGGTCGCTGCTCTTAAAATAGTGAAGAAATAGGTATCTCAGATGTCCTTATATTTATCGTTAAGTGTAAGATACACATTACCCAATATAATTAACATCATGCACTGTCCAGTCAATTGTAAATCCCACGATCACCGAATATGCATCATCCGATGTTGCGCTCATAGATATAAGTCATATGATGTTTGCACATATAACAACTAAGCTCGCTGGAGCTTACCCCTTAGAATTGGGGGCTGGATATAATCTTTTGTCCTCATCCAATGCTCCCCCTAAGGCCATGATCAGTCATTTAGATCAATTCTATTTTGTTAGCATCAGGCAAAGATCCAGTAGCATCTACTGCCTCTCCCTGAACCAATGTCTCACTAGAATCTTTGACTCTCCATACCTTACCACTATTGTTATCTTATGCTTTCTTGAAATAATTATCAAAATACTCTTATATTCTAGCAAGACTCTTACCAGTATCACTCTCATTCTTCTTTGTATCCATATGAGGTGGTACTCTTCTATTATTTACTCCATTATACCTGCAAAACTTCTCTATATGACCTGGATTGTTACATTTGTAGCATATAGGAGGTCTTCTATTCTAATTAACTTGTAACTTACAATTCCTTGCAATGTGTCCAAGGTTATTACATTTGTAACATGTGATCTTAGCTGTTGATTCTTCTCTGGTGTAATCTTTTCTGTATTTAGATTGATCAAGTTTCCTACATTCTTCTTTCTTGTGCCCATATGCATTGCAATTAAAACAATAACTAGGAAAGGTTCTAAAAGGGGTATAACCTCTTCAATCTCTCTTCATGTGTCCAAACTTGTTACATCTAAAACATCTATCTCTGAAAGATCTGATCTGTTCTTTAGGTTCTTCAAGAATAGGTTTTTATCCATCAATCTTCGCATCAAATTTTTATTCTTGATTCTTAGAACATTCAGCTTCATTGAAGCCAATACCAGTCATATCACCTTTAGGTTTTTGTCTATCTCTCTGCTCATCAATCATGTCACTACTCATGTGAAGTTTCTCAATGGGTTTCTTTGTCTCGACAAGTTCACCTTTTATGATATGATTATATTTCTCTAATTCTAGATACTTGTTCTTGTAATGGTCAAGGTCAATCTTCATTTTTCCCATCAGAATAATAGCATCTTTCAAAGCTTCTTTAGTCTTGTTCTTAGCATTATTTTCTTATTGAAGCTCTTTAGCCATTGTTTCATTCTCAAGATTCAAAGTATCATTCTCTTGCTCAAGTTTCTTTTTCTGATTTGAATTATCATTGTCTGAATCTTATTTTATCTGAACCATAAGATTCTGTCTCTAATTTCTGGAAAGTTCAAGCTGATCCTTTAGTTTCCTGATGAATCCCTCAGCTTTTCTTAAATTGAATCTCAAGTTACCATTTTCTGCTTTTGATTTATCAAGGTCTTCAAGTGCTACTTCAAAATTCTCTTGCAATTTTTCTGAATCTATTATGATCTCCCTTAAGCTATTAGAATTTCTCTCCAAGGGCCAATAGCTCTGATAATTTTTTTTAGGATTGAGTAATACTGAGAGGGGGGGGGGGGGGGTGAATCAGTATTACAACACTTTATTTTAACTTAAACTAATTCCAAATAAACCATATGCTTACAAAAATGAAAAGAACATATAACTCATAACACCATTATTTGCAGTTGAGGAAACCCTGGCAAACGGAAAACCCTGGTGGGGATGGTAATGTCCCTTTTAGGAGACCCAACCTCCTTGTTAGGAGCTGAATATTACATAGTCAATTTCCTTGTTAAAGGAATAAAAACCCTATTAAAGGTATACAACACCCTATTAGGGCCCAACTGAGCTTACAAATCTTACAAAAAAACTTGTTTTACAAAGTGTTCTCAGTAATGAAAAAAACAAGCATCTTCAATGCTTAGATAGTTCTAGACATAGCTCTTCAGTGATCTCTATCAACCTCTTCTCTCACATCTACCATTTGCATACATACATATCCTTATCTCATCATTCATTCATACTTTCGCTTTAAAAAAAGTCTTCATATATATATATATATATATATATATATATATATATCTTCATCAAGTCGGCTCTCAATACAAAATAGAATTAATAATGCAAAGAGTAATTAAAAATTTGGCACTCTTACATAACCAAAATATAGGTTATCCAAAATCATAATCCAATTTAGCTTTCCAGGAGTCCACGACATACTCCTTGATTCATCACTACTTGTTCAACTACTCTGTTACGCTGTTCTGCTATCTGCGCATGTCTTCAAATCTCTCTAACTCACTGTAATCATCTCCAAAACTAAATACATCTTAGGTAGAGGTCATACATACTCTATAGTATCTTCCTCTAAGCTTGACGGTCATAAAATTTTGTACTCAATCTTCTCTATCCAAAAAATATTGTTATACTCTGTATTTCTGCTTCTGTACTTAGTCATTTTGAAGATTGTGTCTCCAAAATAGGACTTCATCCCAAGAGATCAATATACTAGATGTGTTTCCATAAATGAAAACCCATAACTATCTCATACCATACCAGAACTATCACTTGCCAACAAAATGTTGTGTCAAGGAGTCAAAAATGTTTTGACCAAACATATGCTTCCTCAAGAATCTTCTTCACATGTTAGCATCGAACGATGTGATGCTAGATCATCACCTCCAATCATGAAAACACATCACCAGATCATGACTAACTCAATTGATTCCACAAAAATCTCAAAACCAATCACTGATCAAATATTTATCAACTGTCACTCAAGAACACAAACATTGTAACTTGTTAGCAACATTATCTCTACTCACTTGTCACCTATCCTGCACACCATTCACTCAAATTAGTTGCGGTTGCAACTGTAGCATCTGAACATTGTTGGCCACTGTATCTCGTGACTACACCACAAGATATAACATATAATTGACAAGACATTCATATCACCTATCACTTGTCATTAACTATTCTAGCAGTTGCACTGTTATACTTCAACTGATCACAACTTTCTCATACAATCACTTCATTAGTAGCGGTCATGCATCAGAAATCCAGAGACACACGTAAGTCTCCCATAAAGATAAAAATCACTGAAACTCACTACAATCTTTCATTTATCCTAACTATGCTTGGTAACATACTAATAACATAAAGTCAATAGTTGAAATCAATGAAAACATAATATCTAATCAACCTGTAATCAAATATACATCATGACATCTCAAAAATCACTTACCATCACTGCATCAGATATTCCAATAATCTCCCCCTTTATAATTGATGGAAACACTCTCCAACATGATACAAAGAGCATTAAATATTTCCACTTCTACCTTTCATTTGTTCTGCAATTACTCTCCCTTTCACTGAACTTCACACATTCTCCCCCTTTGACAACAATCTCAAAGGTGTCAAACACACCTATATCTACTCTAATATTCCTCACTAACCAAAACAAATGATTACATAGACTTCTCCCCCTAAGGAGTAGCCCCACAACATCAATCCTAACATAAAGATATTCAATGAATACACTAGGATTGATGCAACTGCATCTTCTGCTAATTGAACTCAGATAGGAGAATGAACCCCAACCTACCTCTTAGATACTCAAAAGAATCATTAGGAAATGGTTTAGTGAAAAAATCATCAACCTTATACTTATTTGGCACATATTCCAACCTCACTTCCTTTTCCTATACCTGTTCTCTAAGAAAATGATATTTGATAGCTATATGCTTAGTCTTAGATTGAATCACCAGGTTCTTGGAAATGTTAATAGAACTTGTATTGTCACAATAGATAATCACCATTTCAGTTACCTTCTCCTAAATTCCTTCTATAATATGCTCAATCCATACTACTTGTGTACAATTAATTGTAGCAGCAACATACTCAGCTTCAATTGTTGATTGAGATATACAATTTTGCTTCTTGCTTGTCTAGGATACAAGCCTCTCACCAAGAAAGAATGCACTATTGGAAAGTGTGTAGTATATGGTTTTGTATATGTTTTCATTTATGGAAACACATACCTTTGGTAAGGTCTCTTGGAATGGAGATAATTTTTTGATAATCAGCTAAGTGAAAATGCCTAAGTACAGAGTCACTTTAGAGTGTACATTTGAGCCATTTTGATTAGCGAGCATAGGATAATAATCATGATGAAATGTGAGATTTGGTATGTGATGTATAAAAAATTATGTCACTTGAATTTTGGTTTTGTCTTGGAAGAGTTATAGGTTGGCGAAGATATGCGAGTGTAGTAAACAATAGAAATAGGGTATATGAGTGGATGCGACATTTGGAGATATAAAATAATTTATTTTGTTAATATAATTTATGATAAATGATAGGTCCTCACCTATCTTGGTGGATGAATGATCATGTGGACTAATAATGGAGACACATTTTGTAAAGATATAGTAAGCCGAATTAGAAATTGAATTGATTGAGTATATGTATCTTGGACTGCAAAAGAATGAGATGTAAGGAATGAAGGAATGATGGGTGACTGAGAAGAGATTCTATGATTATTTTTGTGAGCTTCAACTATAATTGATTTAGCATAGAAGATGCTACTACAATTCATGTTTTCTACTCTTCTCTTTGTAATCTGGATAGTGAGTCCTTGTAGAGCAGTGACATCCATTATATCACCCCTAACAGGGTTATAGACTCCTAACAGGGTGTATCCTTTAATAGGGACATGTACTAAATGTAATATTCAGCTCCTAATAGAGCTATCTCTCCTAACAAGGACATTATACTCTTAGTACATATATTGTGGGTACCATCCCCACCGGGGTTTTCCCTTGGCCAGGGTTTACTCGACAACAAATTATGGTGTTATGAATTATGTATATTCTTTTATTATTTCAGTTATTGCATGGTTAAGTTTTAAATGGATCAAATTTAATAAAAGTTCCACAACACTGATTCACCCCCCCTCTCAGTGTTGTTTAATAACTAGTATCAAAGCTTGTTGCCCTCTAAGAGAAAGCCTAACATCTTGAGGGAGATCCTGATGAATTAAAGCAGTTTGATATAAACTTTTGAGGTAGTACTTGAAGACCTGGATAAGGCTAATGATGACAATTATAAATTTAAGCATAAGATAAGAAGGGATGAAGACTATATCAAAAATCTTAAGGACCAGCTTGACATTTTAAGGAACAAAAGGAAAGAACTTGTTGAGAAGATGAAGAAGGAACCTGAGACTGATTCATCTGATCTGATTTAAAAAAATTAAATAGGAAAAGGAGGCACTAAAGCATGAATGTGAGATAACTACTTTGAAAATGTCTAAGGAAATTCAACAAGAAAAAGAGGAAAGTAACAGACTTGAAAAATCCTTTAAAATTGTGAACATATAGATGGGAAATATGCAGATTGAGCTTAATGATGTCATAATTAATTACCAGGAGTTAGAGAAGTATAACTATATTATTAAGGGAGAACTTGTAGAGGCAAGGAATAACATTGAGAAACTTCATGCAAGTAGTGATATAATTGATGATCAATTGAGAAAACAAAATCCTAAAGGTGACAAAACTGGAGTTTGATTCAATGAAGTTGAATGCTCTAAATCTCAGGAAGAAAAATCAGAAGGCAAAGAAGAACAAGAACCTAATTAGAATGAGGAACTTAAATAGAAGATCAAAAATTTCAAGGGAAGATTCTTTGGATGCAATAAAATTGGTCACTCTAAGAAGGATTGCAAAGGTAATGCCTCTTTCAAACCCTTTTTTGGTTATTGCTTCAATTTTTGGGCATATGGGCACAAGAAGAATGACTGCATGATACTTGATAATACATAAAAGAAACAATATTATGTCAGTCAACAAAGTGGAAACAACAATGCTACATATACAAAGGTCACATGTTAAAAATGCAACAACCTTGGGCATATTGCAAGAAATTTCAAATTGTAGATTAATCAGAACAAACCAGTTGCTACATGTTTCAAATGCAACAATCAAGGACACATAGAAAAGTATTGCATGTACAATGGACCTATTAACAATAGAAGACCATCTATAGTCATACAAAAATATATTGCTGATACTGGCAAGAGCTTGGCAGACTATATGGATGAGTACAATTATTTTTTTGTGAAAGAAGGAAGTAAGGACAGTGGTAAAATATGGAAGGAGAAGAATCAGAGTGAATCCAAGGGTCAGGGAGAGCCAGTTGATGCTAGTGGATCTTCACCCAATGCTAGCATTTCCACTTCAGCATAAATGGCCAAGCATGGCCTTAGGGGGAGCATTAAAGAACTTAATCAGTCTACTAACTGGCCCCTAATTTACAAAATAAGAAGATATGAGGTTATCTATAGTTATATGGATATGTGGAAGTTCATAAATTAATAAGGTGGAAGTTCAGATGAAAAGTATTAAACATATTGTGCTTAAACCTCCTAGAAAACTATTGTTGGAAAGTAATAAGAAGCCAATGTTGACTATTGTGGATGAGATGGATGAAGATGACCTAATAGGGTTATCACTGATGGCCTTTGCTAATGCAAAGGAAAAATATGAACAAAGGACTGAAAAGAAGGAAAAAGTATTAGGAAGGGCCATTGTTACAGTGAATAAACTACTACCTTTACCTTTCAAATTCCAAGGAAATAATACTGCAGATGACTTGGACAAAGTCTTGGATGACTTTGATTCTCATTTTACATCTTTGGAGAAGGTTGAAGAAGAAAAGGTGGAGAAGACATACATGAAGAAGAAGCTAGAAGAAGTGTTCCTATCCATCACTTGGGACACTAAAATGTTGGAGTGTATCATACAATAAATCAAATTTTTCATCAGTCAAGGTATAAAGGTGTATGGTTATTGTGTAAATTCATTTAGGCATGTGAAAAACATTGTAGATATCATTCATAAAGATGAAGAGTTACTTGATAAAATGACAAAGGAGTGTGAAGCATCTAGATAGATGATCACTAATTTTGAAAAGGAAGTGTCAAGTCTTGTAGATAAAATTAGTATTTTGGAGACAAAGAAAGGGAGAGTGCAGAAGAGATTCTCTGAGTTGAGAAGTCTAATCAACCCTAAACTCTCTATCATGGAAAAAGATCTAGAATAGTTGGTGTAAGCACATCAATCCTACCTTGGACTTACCCCCACAGATTTGAAGACTGCAGAGATATCATAATATGCACTATGTGGAATGATTCATGTTGTAGATACACTAAATAAGACATGGGAGATAGATTTGTAGGCACTAAAGAAGACATGGGAGATAGACCTGCAGACACTAAAGACAAACTTCAAGGATATACTTCACATGGTCTGACTGCATGGTGAGAGTTGTAGAGTTTTGTTTTGTATGTAGATATTTATTTTTTAGATTACCTTTTTCATTGATGTCAAAGGGGGAGCAATAAGGTGAAAAGTGATATGTACAGGTAGTAATAAGGGAGTATGTACTTAGGGGGAGTAAAATTTTTGTTTGGCATTGAACACTTAGTCATTTTTCACTAAGTGTTTCTATATATGCCAAAGGGGGAGATTGTTGGAAAGTGTGCACTATATGGTTGTGTATATGTTGTCATTATTTGGAACACATACCTATGATAAGGTCACTTGGAATGGAGATAAGTTTTGGATAATCAGTTAAGTGAAAAATGCCTAAGTACAAAGTCACTTCACAGTGTACAGTCGAGCCATTTTGATTAGCGAGAACAAGATAATAATTGTGATGACATGAGAGCTTATGTATGTGTCATATGGGATCTATTACAACTTATTTTATGGTCTCTTGAATTTTGATTACACTTGGAAAGAGTTACAGGTTGGCGAATATATGAAAGTATAGTAAACAATAGAAACAAGGTATATGAGTGGACACGATATTTGGGGATATAACATAAGTTATTTTTTAAATCTAATTTATGGTAAATGATAGGTCCTCACCTATCTTGGTGAATGAATGATCACATGGGATAAGATTGGAGACACATTTTGTAAAGATATAGTAAACCATCTGAGAAATATAATTGATTAAGTATATATATTGGGATGCAAAAGAATGAGATGTAAGGAATGAAGGTATGATGGGTGAATGAGAAGAGATTCTATGATTATTTTTGCGAGCTTCAACTAGAATTGATTTGGCATAACAGATGCTACTACAATTCATTTTTGCTACTACAAATCTTCTTCTTTGTAATATGGACAGTGAGTCCTTGTAGAGTGGTGAGCTCCATTGTATCACCCCTAACATGGTTATAGACTCCTAAAAGGGTCTTTACTTTAACATGGACATGTACTGAATGTAATATTCAGCTCCTAACAAAGCTAGGTCTCCTAACATGGACATTATACTCTTAGTACATATATTATGGGTACCATCCCCATCGGGGCTTTCCCTTAACCAAGGTTTCCTCAACAAAAAACATGGTATTATGAGTTGTGTTTTATGTATACAATTTTATTATTTTAGTTATTGCATGGTTAAGTTTTAAATGGATTAGATTTAATAAAAGTGTTGCAACACTGATTCACTCCCCCATCTCAATGTTTTTTAACATGCACCTCCACTTGTGCTCTTTCGATCATCAGCATTACTTGCCCAATCAACATTAGTAAACATATTTAAATAAAAATAACCTTTATGTCCATACCAAAGACCATAATATTTAGTCCCCTTAATATATTTGAAGATTCTATTTAATGCAACCAAATGATATTCCTTAGGATTAGAATAAAAGCTTGCCACTAATCTAACTGCCTATGCTATGTCTGGTCTATTGTGCAATACATAATGTAGCTTACTGATCATGGACGAGTAAAGTGTCTCATCCACCTCTTTAGAGTCATCTTACTTTTATAGTTTACAACCGGTTACCATAGGGGTGCCAACCAGTTTTGAATATTCTAACCCTAAAGTCTTGAATATTTCCCTTACATATTTGGAATGACTTATGTAGATGCCATCTTTCATCAGTTGAACCTACAATCCAATAAATAATTTAATCTCACTGATCATAGACATCTTGAATTCTTTCCTCATCTCATCTGCAAATGATTTTATCATCTCCTCATTTCCACAAAAAATGATATATCTACAAATATCTCTGCAATCAACAACCTGTCATCTTTCTCAATCTTGAAATACACATTATTGTTATCACTTATCCTGATGAAACCAATCTAAATAAAATATGAATGAAAAAATTCATACCATGCTCTAGGCTCCTGTTTCAACCCATACAAATCTTTTTTTAATTTTCATACCATGTTCTTACCTTTTAAATTGGAAAATCCTTCAGGTTGTTCAATATATACCTCTTCTTTGATAACACCATTAAGAAAAGCTGACTTAACATCCAGTTGGTATACCTTGAATCCTTTATAACAAACATATGCAAACAATATCCTTACACCTTCAAGTCTAGCCATAGGTGCCAATGTTTCACCATAGTTCAAGCCTTCCTCTTCTGCATATCCTTTGTACACCAAGCTTTCCTTGTTCCTTACCACTTCACCTATTTTATTCATCTTTTTTATGAAAATATGCTTAGTACCAATCACATATGTATTCATTGGTCTGGGTACTAATGTATAGGTATTGTTCTTCTCAAATTTCTCCAATTCTTCTTCCATAGCTTTCACACAATTTTCATCTTTCAATGAATCTTTTACTATTTTAGGTTCAAATTTAGATAACAAACAAGTAACTACTCTTGCCTTATTGTTAACACACCAAAATTTCTATCACCAATAATTTGATCAAGGGAATGATTCATCTTTATATGCTTTAGAAATACTAGTTTAGTTCTAGGAGTTTCTTCAACTGCTGGTACTAGTTCCTCCTCATTGACTTGTCTATCCTAATTTTCAAAATTTTTCTCTACTGGTTGTATATAAACAAACCCTTGATAGTCTTTAAGTTCCTTCTTTCTAGTTTCATCTTTTTTCTCAAAAAAATCATTTATTCTTACACTAGCACTTTCCAGTATCTTATTTGTTCTCTTGTTCAAGCACCTGTAGTCTTTTCTCTTTGAGGAGTATCCTAAGAAAATCCCCACATAACTTCTTGGGTCAAACTTACTTGTATGTTGATCTCTATTTATGTAGCATCTACTCCCAAATGTTTTGAAATAACTTACACATGGTGATCGACCATGATACAACTCATAGAAAGTTTTGTTTGTACCTTTCTTCAACTAAAATTTGTTCAATGTGTAAATAGTGCTCACCACTTCTCTCCAGAATGTCTATGCAACACCCTTCTGAATCATTAATGTCCTTGAACAATGAATGATTGACTTGTTTCCTCTTTGAACAATACCATTATGCTAAGGTGTTCTAGGAGCTGACATCTGCCTTTTAATTCCACGTTCTTCACAATATGTAGTAAACTCACGTGAAGTAAACTCACCTCCTTTGTCATATCTAAGACATTTCAGGGTCTTACCAGTCTCCTTCTCCACTTTGGATTTGTAGATCTTAAACATGTGGAAAGCTTCAGATTTGTCTCTTAAAAATATAACCCACATCATTCTAGAATAATCATCAACAAGAAAATTGAGATATTTATAACCATAGTAACTTTGAGTTATCATTGGACCACACAGATCAGTATGAACCAGATCTAACATACTTTCTGAAGAATAATTTTTACTAATGAAATTGGAACTAGTTAACTTCCCAAGCTGACATTCTTTGCACATTACATTGTCTGGTTTCACTAGGCTAGGAAAACCTATCACTATCTTCATCTTACTAACTTTGATCAAGTTATCAAAATTTACATGACAAAACCTCTTATGCCATAAACAACAATATTATACCTTAGTAATCAGACAACTGTTAATAGTAGAATTCAGATGGAACAAGTTACCTTTAGTTTATTCACTGGTAGCAATCAACTCTCCTAATTTTCCAATAATCCTACAACTTCCTCCATTGAAATCCAAACTATATTATCAACCCAGTAAACATCATCACAATTTGTTTCATCATTCAAAGCAATAGATCATTTAAATTTTACCATATAGGAAGAATCATTCCCAAATATTACCGAGCCTCCATCAAATACTTCCATATTTATGAATTTGCTTCTGTCACTAGTCATATTATGAGTTCACCCGCTGTCAATAATCCAATTACCATTGTGATTCATGCTAGAAACCAAATATTTATCACCTTCTTCTAGGGGTTCTTCCTTTACTACAACAAACACAATTTCTTCTTCATCTCTTACATTAGATTCCTCATCAATAATACCATCCACAGCTAGGTAACATACTTTCTTGTTCTTATCTTGGAATATTCTTGGCTTCTGCTTCCTATCATTGTCAAGGAATATAGAAGCAATATGTTCAATTTTTTTACATGCAAAGCACTTGAAAGGTACCTTGCCCTTATATTTACCTTTCCCTCTAGGCATAATTCTAGCAAATAAAGCTTCCAATTCCTAATGTTCTCTTTCTTCAGACAAGATAGATTCATAATCATTAGAGTAACATATTGAAGAGATGTTAGATATATCCTTTCCTTTCCTAGATTGTGCAAGAGGCAATGATGAATTTAAATTTTGGCATACTGTTATCATAATCTTAACTCAAATGTAGTTAATTTCCCTATTAATGTATCAAGAGTAATAATAAAATTTCCTATAGATCTGAGATCTTGTATAGTTGAAACTCTAATAGAATACCGAGGCAATAAATTTATCAACATTTTTCTTACCACATCCTCCTCAAGAAGAGTACCACTAGCACCTCTGATAGCAACAAAAATTTCTTTGATTCTCTGACTGTATTGCTCAATGTTCTCATTTTCTTGCATACTCATATAATCATACTTTGCTCTCAAACTATCGACCTTTTCCTTCTATACATGTGGATCTTTACCATAGAGGGTTTTCAACTTCTCCCACATCTCATTAGAAGTATCAAAGTCTTTTATATCAATAAAATATACATCAAAAAGAGTACTAGCAATAGCTTCCATAGTAGCAATATGTTATTTCCTTACCTTTAATTGATCTGTAGTTAGGGTTTTTGAAGGGACAATATACTTATTAACCACATGACTGAATACTGATCACCCATACATTTAAGATAGAGCTTCATCTGACCAAACCATACTAAGTAGTTCTCTCTTGTGAATTTAGGATAGTCCTTTCTCATCATCTTCATATCTTTACCTCAAGATGGTAAGATTCACCACAATAGAGGACCAAAGCTCTGATACCAATTGTTAGTCCTAAGATCAGATTATTGAGGGGGGGGGGGTGAATCAATGATCTACCAAATAATCCAATCTTATAAAATTAAACCACCATTCACAAGATTAACCTTAATCACAATAAATGAAAATAAAAACATTAAAGTCCATCCACAAATTTGACACATAGATATATCTTGTGGAAACTCAAATAGGGAGAAAACCATGGCGGGGATTAGTACCCACTAAATGATGTACTTTTCTAAAGTATGCCCTGTGAGGAGCTTAACCCTGTTAGAAGATTACAACAACACTGTTAGGTGCTACCTAGTTAATAAATTTACCTTAGGCTTGTTAGGACCTTTACCCCATTAAGAGTACTCTTATTAGAGGAATTTAAACACTTGACAAAGTGTCACCTTGTTAAAGGATTTATAAAAAAGATATTTTAGGTTCTACCTTGTTAAGGGATTTAACATGCTACAACTGTTAGGGAACAATAGAAATAATGATCTATATAATATCACTATACTTGATAAGATCCACTGAAGCACATAATCTCTTCTCAAAACACTTAACTCTTTTCTGGCTTGATCACAACTTGCACTTTGCACCACACTCATCCAACACATAATCAACACTCTTAACCTTCAACTTCATCCATTAAATACTAAAATTTTAAGTCCACCTCCTTAATCAAAACCTAAAATGGAATTTCAAACATCCCACTCAAATCCAACATGCCACATAACAAAATTAAATTCACATAACATTTTTTGAAGATTGCATCGGCTAATACAACAATTTACATAGAATGTTGTGTTAAGGAGTCAAACACGTTTTAACTAAACACAAGCTTCCTCAAGAATATTCTTCACATGCTAGCATCAAACAATGTGATTCCAGATCATCAACTCTAATAATGAAAAAAAATCAACAGATCATGATTAACGCAATCAATTCCACCACAATATCAACACCAATCACTGATCAAATATTTATCAACTGTCACTCAAGAATACAAACACCGCGCAACCTATTAACACCTTTGTCTCTGATCACTAGTTACCTATCCTACACAATCATCACTCAGATTAGTTGTGGTTGCAACTATATTATTTTAACACTATTGACCACCATCTCCCATGACCGCGCCACAAGATACCATATAGATTTGACAATACATTCAAATCATCTATCACTTGTCATTAACTATTCTAGTAGTTCTATTGTTATACTTCAAATGATCATAACTTTCTCATACAATCACTTCAACAATAGAGGTCATGCATTCGAAATCTAGAGACACACCTAATTCTCCCATAAAGATTGCAACCACTAAAACTCACTACAATCCTTCATTTATCGAAACTATGCTTGGAAAGATACTAAGAACATAAAGTCAGTGGTTGACATCAATGACAACATAATATATGATCATCCTGTAATCAAATCTACATGATGACATATAAAAAATCACTTTCCATCACTGTATCATATATGCCAACACACCTAACCTTGAGTTCTAAATCAACCCAACCCTTTCACACATATAATCACCATTACTTAGCTAAATTAACCCTCCACTCATTCTCTCTCCTCCCATCACATCCTCCTAATTCTCCCACTTGCCTATTAAATGAAGCCCAATTCTTCCCTAAACACTTTCATAATCCTAATCCAATAATTAAGAAATCCAAACCCATCTCAAAGTCAAACCCATGTCAAATCATCTCCCATCCCAACTCCCTATCCACTTTTCAACCTTAAATGCTCTTACACTCTCAACCACATTCCTTTTCCCCTCTCCCTACTTCCCAAAATGGTCACAATTCTCAAGGCGTGACCTTTGGGATTTAAGACAAGATGTACCTTTATGACATATCTTTCCCAACCCCAATATCCTTTATGTTAGGATAGGATAATACTGAGGGTGGAGGTGAATCAATATTACTGAACTTAATTAAATTCTTCAACCAATTAAACATTAACCATAAGCTTGCAGAAATGAAAAGAACATAAGAAAATAACAAGTACTCATAACACCATTATTTGTTGTCGAGGAAACCCTGGCCAAGGGAAAACCTCGGTGGGGATGATACCCACAAGCATGCACTAAAGTATAGTGTCCCTGTTAGGAGACCTAGCCCTGTTAGGAGCTGAATATTACATAGTACATTTCCTTGTTAAGGAATTACAACCCTATTAAAGACATACAACACCATGTTAGGGGCCAACTGAGCATACAACTCTACAATAAAATTCTATCACAAAATGTTCTTAGTAATGAACAATAACAAGCATCTCTAATGCTTAAATAGTTCCTGTTTATAGCTCATCAATGATCTCTATCATCCTCTTCTCTATAATTTCCATCTATCTCATAACATATCATCTATCCATATATCCCTCTATCTTTTTTTACTTCCACAAAATGATCTTACATATCTATCTTTTTCTTTCACCAAGTCGGCTCTCAATGCAAATATTACATAGTTGGTTTCAATAAAAAATACATTTAATAAAGTAAATATCAAATGTATAGTCAGAGCTCTTACGTAGTCAAAGTATAGGTTATCATAAACCATAATCCAAATTTTATTTCTAGGAGTCCACATCATACTCCCTTAATCACTGCTACTGTCCAACTGCTATGTATCACTGTTCTACTGCAGTCTATCTTTTAATTCTCTCTAACTTGATGTAGACATTACCAAAACAATTGAGCTTAGGAGGAGGTCAAACATACCCCATAATTTATTCCTCTAAGCTCACATGTCATAACTCATTGATCTCGTTCTTCGATACCCAAAATACTTTTGTAGCTCTGCTTCTGTACTTAGTCAATTTCTGAGTTAGCAAAACTTAAATTTATAAGAATCAATCTATAAACCAGATGTGTTTCCATAAATGACAACCAAAAAGTGAATCACTTTACACAAAATTGTTCTCTTGCCAACAATCTCTCCCTTTGGCATTGATGGCAACACTTTAACAAAAAAGAATGACTAAGTGTTCTAACAAAACAAAATAGTCTCTATTTTATCTCCTTCCTTATTACTTCCTTCTTATCTCTTCTCCCACTCATTTTTTTTCTTCTCTTCTCCCTCTTTGACAACAATGAAAAAGGTGCATACAAAATAATAGGATTTTTTATTGCTCACTAGTTTCAAAATATGTTGAAAGGAATCTTCCAAGATCTTCAATTTTGTACTCCATGTTTGAAACAATATTTGACTATCATGAATTAGTCCATTCAATGAAAATGATGTGGTCTACTTCTTTCAACTCTATAGGCATAGAATTAGTCAACAAATCTGTAACTTTCTCTAAGTCTAATAGATGTGACTCAAGTATGGATAGCTTAGGAGTGATAAAAATCTTTAGCAAATTGAATCTTGTTAATACTCTCCCTTTCTCAATATCCAATACACTGAGTTTCACCAAAATTCTTGTTACTTGTCTAACTTCATTACAGATTGTGAAGAGGTTTCACAACCGTCCATCATATTGTTCAGAGTTTCCCTCTCCTTGGGAATAATGACTTCAATGTTCTGAACATGCCTAATAGGATTCATACAGTAACTAAACAATTTCCTTCCATGTGCAATGCAACACTTTGCATTCGTCAAACAAGTTTTTAGAATGCCTAAGTACCATGCAATAGACTTGCAAACTTTAGATAGTTTCTTCTCTGAATAGTTCTTTTCTTCCCTCTCTTCTAAAATATTTATCAAATTCTCATAATATCCATCAAATTCATCAAGTGTTATCTTTATATTTTCATTGTCATCTCTGTGCTGAAAAAAAATAGTTACTGGAAGCAATTTTTTCATAGTATCAATTGCCCTTGTAATTACTTAAGCATTTTTATCACCTTTCTATTCTGATCTTTCTTTGACTTTAGTTAGTGTAGTAAATGCTAATTTTACTAGCTCATCTTCATCCATGTAGTCAACATTAACTTCTATTATTTTATCTTTTCTTTCCAACAATGAGATTGAAGATGTGTTTGCCTCTTTCTGTTCTTCCTTCTGCTCTACAATAGTGTTGTCCACATTCCCTGCAAATGGGTTCTTTTCATCATGTGATGTATCAAGTGTCACATGCACACAAAAAACATAGAAATTTGGTTGTGAATTAGCTTCACTCTTCTTAGCATTTGCCTCAGCTGTCTTTGAACTTTCTCCCATTCCTAATGGTGTAGGCGAAGTGGTTTTAGGAGGTGTAGGCTTCCATGCTTGATTACTCTTCTTGGGTTTCTTCTCTTCTCTCATAGTGCTTGGTTGCATAGATGATGTTTTCTTGCTAGATCTAGTGTTTATTCTAGGAGTGAAGTTTTCAGTTTGTGATGTCTATTGTGATGGAGGAGGTGGACTGTCTACCATTAGTACTCTAGGAGTGGGAAGGGCTATAGTAATAGCACTTGCCAAACTAGAATATCATTCTGCCATTTTCCTTTTCACTTCTTTCAACTCTTCTTCTGTCAATTCTTCCTTAACACCACATTCATGTATAATTTTATCAATTTTCCTTTTCCTTAGACCTCTAGTATGTTCCTCTCTTACCTTAGCTGATTTATTCTCATATGTACCCATCTTTCTTCTGATGTATCAATCTTAGATGCAAGAACATGTTCAACTTGCATGGTCAATACCTCTAAACTTACTTCATATCCCATTGGATAACACCATTTATTTCTAGGAGTGACTTCCTCAAAGCATACACAATCAATTTCAACCATGAAATAGATTGTATCCTTGTATTTTTCAACAATGTCTTCATATAATCTGTATCTAGTTTTCATTTGCCTCTGAAGAATCTTAATCATACCAAATAATTCCCCATCAACCCATGTTCTTTTATGTCTTTTATAGCTCTATGAAATCTAAATACCAATAGGTATCCCTTTTCCCCAACCACTAGGGTGCATGCTAGGAAATTTGTGTTCAATGTGTATAAACATATGCATCAATAGTGAGCCAAATCTGAAGGTCTTCGATCTGTCTTTCTTACCAGTTTAACATTTTCCAGAAATTGCTGTGCCAATACTTCATAGGTTATATTTCATATTTTATTTCACCATTCTCCATGACATCATAATGAATCCTACAGATACCAAATTAGGTCTACTGCTATAGTAGAATTTGCAGCCAAGTATCATAGAGATTAATCTCACATCTTGTTGAAAGATGTCATTTACTGTCATTTCTTGTCTGTCCCATTTTGAGTGAGTTAGGGTTTCAACTTCTTTCTTCACATGTTTTTCTATAATAGGGATGATTCCAATGTTGTCCAGTCCTGTAATATCATGAATTAAATCACTACAGATCTTCACAGGCTATTTGCCTATCCAAATGAACTGATCATGTACTCTGTTCAACAATATCTTGATCCATTCTATTTCATCAGATTCATACAAATCCTAATTTTTCATTATTCTCAACTGATCAATGTGTTTGTATTCTTCTTTCATAATTCCTTTCTTATTCATATACTCCATCTCAGTGGAAATCTCATCAGTGCCATGTATATCATACTTACAATAAATGTAAGCCCTAATATCTTCTACGTGTAATACGCCATGAGGGGTCTAAGAAAATTATCCTTTAGGATCTTCTTCACAAGACTTGAATGGATGTTTCTTGAATGTATACCTAGGTCGATCTACAACATCATAAATAAAAAGTGCATCCATGGCCAGATGATGTAAATACCTCTATTCTGTTGAATCCTGAGTTTTTGCTTCAATCGAGCATGCATAGAAGTTCTAGAATAGACTGAGTTCCTTTGCTCTCTGATCTCCTTAGGTTTCTCTTGTCAAATGGTAAGGAAATAGATCATTGTATGGTGATTTATACAAGTTTAAGTTAGAAGGGTTTATTTCACTCAATACTATCCAATTGGCTGTAAATCTTGCAATCACAATATATGCATCGACTGATGTTGCACTCTTAGATGTGTAATGCATTATGTCAGCCATGTTCATACCTAAGCTCACTTGAGCTCAATCCACAAAATTTGGGGCTCGATATAATCTAATATTTGTATTCAATGCTCCCCCTAAGGCCATGATTGGCCAATCAGGTCGATTCTACTTTGCTACCATCAGGAAATGATCCAGTTGCATCTACTGTCTCTCCCTGAACTAGTGTCTCATTGGTTTCTATGATCTTCCAAATTTTACCAGTGTTGTTTGATGACATGTAACTGATTAAATGTTTGATAATGTTAAGTTGAAGATAATGAAAGACATTAAATTAGTTAATGATTTGTATTTTCATTGATGTCAACTTGATATCATCTATATGGTCATGTATATAATGCCAAAGACTATAGAGAATCAATGGAATAAAGATTATGATTTCAACAATGCATAAAATTCAAGTATTCACTAAGTGACAGATAACACTGACAGAATGCACACCATCAATAAAGGCAAAGAACCAAAGTCACATTGATACCCGACAAGAAGAAGACAATATTGCCCGACGAAGCCAAATCACAGGATGCCTGATGAGCTAAGAACAGAGTTGCCCGACGAGTAAAATCTAATGATGCCTAATGGATGGAGATCCCAAAACTGACTGGAGTCACACCGATGGAACTGGCAGTTGTCACCAATGACTAACTGCAGATTTTACTGATAGAATAGAGAGTTTAGAAAATGACAAAATATCTAGCTAGCAAGAGCTAAAGATAGACTTAACTAGTTGTTTTCATTGTTTTATTCGACCAGAGTTAAGTGATTGATTTAAAGAAGATTTGTACAGTTGGCATAAAAATAACTATGAGATAAATAAGGAGTTATGCTTTAAATCAGATTGCCTAGATTGTTTTTCACGCCAAGAATCAAGAAATGGTGAATATCATGTCTATATAAAAGACAATCTTAATTCATTTCCAAATAATCACGAAGAGGGGGAGTGAATAGAAAGAGGATGTTGAAGAGAAATTGATGAAGGATAACTTCATACAATCCTGATCAATCAAGCTAAAGGAGAGTTGAAGAATTCTGCAGGCACCGACGAACAGTGAAGCACAACATCATAGAGAAAAAAGTGTGGAGCACAAAGAATTGAATTGATACATTGATCAGAGAGGTAATGTACTTAAATAGATTTGAAAATATGCAATTCAAGTTGCATTATAAGCAGGTAATTATGTTTCATTTAAACCATTGAAGCATCAAGTCTCTTAGTAGAGCAGGACTTAACAGTCTTCTATATATTGAGGTACATCCGAAGGAGTACCAAAAAGGTTGATTCATGAAAGTAGCACTAGATTTTCCTAAAGCCTATTGATAGTATAAGAAGGAGGCTGATTCAAGGATGGTAGAAAATTGAGTTGCCCAATACTAAGTGACAACCTCTATGTATAAAATCCTCTAACAAGGTCACACCTAATAGTGTGTTTGTAACCTTTAACAGGGTTGGCTCCTAACATGGCTCACTTTAGAAGAGTGAAAATTTGGGGTACCAGTCTCTGTGGTTTTTTCCCTTAATAGGGTTTCCATGTTAAAATCCTTATGTTATGTGTGTATGGTTTAGTACTTTACTATTTTACATTTCACATATGCATTTATGAATTTATCGATATACTCTGCATATTTACTGAGTGTCGGTAAATAAGTTTTACTGCTTATCGGTAATCAAGGAGAATAAGGTCAGAAAAGGAAAACTGACAGACAGTTAATTATTATAAAGTATTTCATAGCATGCATCTTGTAAGGGACATAATAATCTGAGGTTTATTTGATTGGTGGTTAGAATAAAGAAAATTTTTTGAAGCCACTGATTCACCCCCCCCTCTCAGTTATTACTAACAATTGGTATCAGAGCTTGTGTACTTAGAAGGAAGGTTTCAAGACCTAATTTAGGATCACAAGATGAACAGATGAGATGTGCCCAAGTTGAACAAAGAGAAATTTTCTTCATGGCAGAGCAGGATAAAACTCCACTTATCAGGTATTGGTAATGATGTTACTCAATACTTAGATACTAAATATGTGTTTCCTACAGGAGATTTGATAGTAGATCAATTGAGAGAGAAGAATGAGCATAAATACATGGTTATAGAGCTTTCTTCCTCACTCTCTGATGTTGAATTTGAAGATGTCAAGAATTGAAAAACTACAAAGAAAATGTGGGACAAACTAAAGATTGTACATGGAGGTGATACAAATGTTCTGAGAGCCAACGCAGAAAGCCTTAGAGGAAAATTTGATGATCTTAGAATGAAAGAAAGAGAAAATATCACACTGTATAACACAAGAATAAAAGAAGTAGTCAATTCTATACGAGGTGTTGGAGGTACACTTGAAGAGGAGACATTGGTAAGTAAAATCTTAAGAACCTTACTGCCTGTATATGCTATTAGAGTTTCTACTATTCAAGAAATGAGAGTAGTAGCAAACAAAATAGTTACTCTTGATAGTTTAATTGGTAGACTAATTTCATTTGAGATGAATAACTTTGATAATAGTGTCTTACCAAACTTAGAGTCTGCATTTAAGTCTTCTATGAGAATAAGCAAATCAAGTCAAAGACACACATCTAGAGGAGATAGTGAAAGTGAAAGTGAAGAAGAAGATCTAGATGAAATAGAATCACTCATGGTAAGGAGAATGCAGAGAGGCAAAGGTAAATACAAAGGAAAGTTACCACTTCTATGCTTTAATTGTAGAGAGATCAGACACTTTGCTACAAGATGTCCTAACGGAAGAAAATATGACAAAGGTAATGATAGATCTTTTGAGAATAAATCTGACAGAGGTGATAACAAAGATTACAGAAGTTACTGACAATCAGAAAGAAGAGATACTTGAGACTACAAGGATAAAGGAAAGAAGGCTAGCTACCTAGCTTCTTGCAAAGATGAAGATACTAACACCGAACCTGATGAAGACATCGAGATGGTATTTGTAGCTGTGAAAGATGATTCAGATGAAGATGAAAGGTATGTAGAAAATGCACTCATATCTAAGGTTAGCAAGAATGAAATCTAGATTATAGAT
The DNA here is from genome assembly GCA_018584345.1 of Thuja plicata. Classification (NCBI taxonomy): domain Eukaryota; kingdom Viridiplantae; phylum Streptophyta; class Pinopsida; order Cupressales; family Cupressaceae; genus Thuja; species Thuja plicata. The sequence goes on from MU226129.1 coordinate 1,098,726, forward strand.
AGTGGCTGCACTCACCACATGATCGGTGACAAAGAGAAGTTTAATACTTTTGAGTATTATAATGGTTGTAAAGTAAGAATGGGTAATGATACACCTTGTCCGGTTGAAGGTAAAGGAACTATAATGTTGAATAAGATGATTAAATGTGAAAATGCTTATTGGGTAAAAGGATTGAATTATAATCTATTGAGTTTTTCTCAGCTGAATAATTCAGATCACAGAGTAGCATTTGAGAACAAGAAGGCAAAGATCTTCAATGAATCAGGAAAACTGATTGGTACCAGTGAAGAGACTAAAGGTAACTTATTCTATCTGAATGATACTGACACCAATTGCTTAATGACTAGAAACAAAGACATATGGTTGTGGCACAAAAGATTGTGTCATGTGAATTTTGACAACATGATAGAAATAAGTAGAAGAAGAAATGTAAGAGGCTTACTGACAATGACAAAGCCAGACAACATCATATGAAAAAATTGTCAAAAGGGTAAAATGACAAAGTCTAGTTTCAAAAGTAAAACCCATACATCAGATGATATTCTAGAATTAGTCCATACTGATTTATGTGGACCTACGAGGACAAAGAGCTATTATGGAGATAGATATTTTACTCTTTTTATTGATGATTACTCTAGACTGATGACAGTTATGTTTCTAAAAGATAAATATGAAGCATTTAAGATGTTTAAGTGGTATAAGGCTATGGTAGAAAAAAAGTGGTAAGGATTTGAAATGTTTGAGATCAGATAGAGGAGGAGAATTTATATCAAATGAATTCACTAATTTCTGTAATGAGAATGGTATAAAAAGATAGGTTTTTGCACCAAGAACACCACAACAAAATGGGATTGCTGAGAGAAGGAATAGATCAATAGTTGATTGTGCAAGAACACTGATGATAGAGAAAAGCATCGCCCAAATCTTCTGGAGGGAAGCTTTTAGGACTGCTATTTATACACTAAATAGAGTACAATTGAAGAAAGAAACAAAGAAGACACCTTATGAGCTATGGTATGGTAAAACACCCAATGTAAGTTACTTCAAGATCTTTGGTAGTCAATGTTATGTCTTAAAGGATGACAAAAATGGAAAGCTTGATGCCAAAAGTGATGAAGGTATTTTTCTGGGGTATTCTACCAAAAGAAAAGCTTTTAAATGTCTTATCAAAGCCTCTAACAAAATATTTAAAAGTGCAAATGTAAAGATTGATGAGTTTGCAGAAAATAATGAGCTAGAAAGCACAAAAGAACCAGAGGACTACAACAATTTTGTATATTGTGAAGAACCCAACACTCTACTCGAGGAATAGTGCTGAATCCCTAAACATCAAAATGTTGCAACCGACGGTTAGACTGCTGTTACCGACGGTCAGGATAATGATCAAGAAAATGTGCAAGGTAATGAAGAATAGAATGAAGTTTAGGAAAATGATCAAGCCGATAGATAAAGAAATGTACCTATACTTACAAGATATGTAAGAAGGAACCATCCAGAGATCCATATCATAGGAAATAAGAAAGCTGGTACAAGAACAAGAAGTAATTCTTTAAACTCAAATTGTTTAATTTGTGAGTTTGAACCAAAATCTATCAATGCTGCACTAGATAATGAAGAATGGATAAGTGCTATGAATGATGAGATTGAGAAGAAAAAAACATGGTCACTTGTGCCAATACTAGATGACAAGAATGTCATCGGTACAAAATGCATATTCAGGAATAAGCTGAACGAGAATGGAGAAGTCACAAAGAACAAAGCAAGACTAGTATGCAAAGGGTATGCACAAGAAAAAGGTATAGACTATGGAGAAACCTTTGCACTCGTTGCTAGGCTAGAAAGAGTAAGAATACTACTTGCTTATGCTGCATTCAAAGGATTCAAAGTATATCAAATGGATATCAAGTCAGCATTCCTAAATGGAATACTTGACGAAGAGGTATACATTGAGAAACCAGAAGGGTTTGTTGATCTAGACAAGAGGAACATGGTATGTAGACTTCACAAAGCCTTGTATGGTTTGAAAGAATCTCCTAGAGCCTGGTATGAATGACTTCATTCCTATCTAATAAGTATTGGATTCATAAGGACTAGTGAAAACATTAATCTTTATTTGAAAGAAGATACTGATGCTAACACTTTGATTGCTGAAATATT
>MU226129.1:1100944-1114290 GCA_018584345.1 Thuja plicata
TTGGTCTATAGATCATTCAACAAAGTGAAGGTATTTTCATTACACAGTCCAAATACATCAAAGAGGTCTTGAAAATATTCAAGATGGAAGATTCCAAACCAATTGGAACACCGATGGCTACTGGATGTAAGTTAAAGGAAGAAAATACAATAGAGGTAAATCCAAATTTGTATAGATTAATGATTGGAAAACTCATGTATGTTGTACACACTAGACCATATATTGCACATTTAGTAGGAATTGTTGCTAGATTTTCTGCCAACCCTAGGGAATCACATATGACTGCTGTGAAAAGAATCCTAAGATATCTGAAGAATACTGAGGAATTTTGTTTATGGTATAAAAGAGAAGGAAAATTTTAACTAAAAGTTTTTACCGATGCTGATTGGGCTAGAAATCTTGATGATCGGAAGAGCACAACTAGAGGAGAATTCTTTATGAGTGACAGACTTGTCACATGGATTAGCAAGAAGCAGGGATGCATTTCACAGTCTACTGTAGAAGCAAAATATGTTGCTACTACTACAAATTGCTCAAATATTGCATGGATTAAATAGTTGCTAGAAGGTATGCATATGAATATCTTAGAACCAATGACTATCTATTGTTATAACACTAGTGCAATAAACATTTCCAAGAATCCAGTCATGCATGCAAAGACTAAACACATTGCCATCAAGTATCATTACTTAAGAGAGAAAGTCCAAAAAAAAGAGGTCATACTTGAGTATGTGCAATCAAAAGAACAATTAGTTGATATCTTCACTAAGCCACTGCCCAAGGATACATTTGAGTACCTGAGAAAGAGACTAGGGGTCAAACCCTTGTCTACCACTCAGTAAAAGACTGAAGGCTGCATCAGCCTATATATTATCAGAATATCAGTCATGTTGATGCAAGCAAAAGGATGAACTTCAAAGCTAAATCTATATACAAGAAGGTATATATCAGAACTGAGCACCAGAGCATATTGTTTTATTGCTGATGGATAAGGAAATTCAAGGAATATATTATGGAGGGAAGAAAATGATTATTTGACATTAATGTTAGATATCTATGAGATATTTGTTTGGCATTGTTGTCAGAGGGAGAGAAAGTATCCATATTATCACAGTCTTAAAAAAAAAAAAAAAATATTATCCATTATTAGATTACTCCAACAGGGAGAGATTATATCCAAAGGGAGAGTTGCTGACAAGATAAAGACATCAAAGAAGAAGAATAGTCAAAAGAGAGATATTGAAACAAGGAAAGGATGCAACACATCAGAACAAGAAACACAAAGAACTACAAGAATCAAATCTAAGCTAACACAAAGCTTACCGGTGGGCAGACATTTCTATCGGTTATCAAAACAAACTGTTTGGTAGTTTGATGAATCTCAACAATTATATTTCATATTGTATTAGAAATAGTATAGTGTGATAATATTGTATGTTGCCATCAATGCCAAAGGGAGAGATTGATGACATGTAACTAATAAAATGTTTGATAATGTTAAGTTGAAGATAATGCAAGACATTAAATTAGTTAATGATTTATATTTTCATTCATGTCAACTTGATATCATCTGTACGGTCATGTATATAATGCCAAAGACTTTAGAGAATCAATGGAAAAAAGATTATGCTTTCATAAATGCATAAAAGTCAAGTATTCACTAAGTGACAGATAACACCAATGGAGTGCACACCATCGGTAAAGGCAAAGAACCAAAGTCACAATGATACCCGACGAATAGAAGATAGTATTTCCTGATGAAGAAAAATCAAAGGAAGCCCGACGAGCTGAGAATAGAGTTTCTCGATGAGTAAAACCCAATGATTCCCAACAGATGGAGATCCTAAAGCTAACTGGAGTCACATCGATGAAAATGACAATTATCACCGATGACTAACTAGAGAGTTGATAGACAGAACAAAAAGTTCAGAAAATGACAAAATATCTAGCTGGCAAGAGCTAAAGATAGACTTAACTGGTTGTTTTCATTATTTTATTCAACCAGAGTTAAGTGATTGATTTAAAGAAGATTTGTACAGTTGGCATAAAGATAACTATGAGATAAATTAGGAGTTATGCTTTAAATCAGATTGGCTGGATTGTTTTTCACTTCAAGAATCAAGAAACGGTGAATATCATGTCTATATAGGAGACAATCTTAATTCATTTCCAAATAATCATGAAGAGGGAGAGTTAATAGAAATATGATGCTGAAGAGAAACTGATGAAGGATAACTTCATATAGTCCTAATCAATCAAGCTGAAGGAGAGCTGAAGAATTATGCAGACATCGACGAACAGTGAAGCACAACATTATAGAGAAGAAAGTGTGGAGCACAAAGAATTGAATTGATACATTGATTAGAGAGGTAATGTACTTAAATAGATCTAAAAACCTGCAATTCAAGTTGCATTATAAATAGGTCATTGTGTTTCAGTTTAACCATTGAAGCATCAAGTCTCTTAGTAGAGCAGGACTTAATAGTCTTCTATATATTGAGGTACATCCCAAGGAGTACCAAAAAGGTTGATTCATAAAAGTAGCACTAGATTTTCCTAAAGCCTATTGACAGTCTAAGAAGGAGATTGATTCAAGGATGGTAGAAAACTAAGTTTCCCGATACTAAGTGACAACCTCTATGTATAAAATCCTGTAACAAGGTCACACCTAACAGTGTGTTTGTAACCTTTAACAGGGTTGGCTCCTAACAGGGTTCACTTCAGAAGAGTGAAAATTTGGGGTACCAGTCCCAGTGGGTTTTTCCCTTTATAGGGTTTCCACGTTAAAATCCTTGTATTATGTGTGTATGGTTTATTATATTACTATTTTACATTTCACATATGCATTTATGGATTTATCGGTATACTCTGCATATTTACTGAGTGTCGGTAAATAAGTTTTACTACTTATCGGTAATCAAGGGGAATAAGGTCAGAAAAGGAAAACTGACAGACAGTTAATTATTATAAAGTATTTTATGGCATGTATCTTGTAAGGGAAATAATAATCTGAGGTTTATTTGATTGGTGGTTAGAATAAATACATTTTTTTGAAGCTACCGATTCACCCCCCCTCTCAATTATTACTAACATTGTTATCTTCTGCTTTCTTAAAAAAACTGTCAAAATCATTCTTCAAATCTGCAACATTCTTGCCAATATCACTTCCACTCTTTGATGAATTCATAGGAGATGGTACTCTTTTGTGGTTTACTCCATTATACTTGAAAAAATTTGCTATATGTCCTAGATTATTGAATTTGTAACATGTAGGAGGTCTTCTTTCCTGATTTACTTGTAGCTTACAATACTTCACAATGTTTCCAAGATTATGGCATTTATAGCATGTAGGTTCTCTTCCAATTTCTTGTTTATATCCATGTTGATTAGGTTTCATGCATTCTGCTTTCTTGTGCCCATATCCATTGCAATCAAAACAATAACCAGAAATTTTTTTAAAAGGGGCATTACCTCTGCAGTCTCTCTTCATGTGTCCAAATTTGTTACAACCAAATCATCTACCTTTGAAGGGTCTAATTTTCTCTCTAGGTTCTTCAATAGGAGGTTTTTCAGTATCAATCTTCTCATCAGATTTCTCTTCCTAATTCTTTGAGCATTCAGCTTCATTAAAGCCAATACCAGTCATATCACCTTTAGGTTTTTGTCTTTCTCTTTGTTCATTGATCAAATCACTACTAGTGTGAAGTTTCTAAATGTGTTTCTTTGGCTCAAAAAGTTCACCTTTTATGATTTGATTGTATTTCTCCAGTTGTAGATACTTGTTTTTATAGTTGTCAGCCTCATTCTTCATTTGATCTAATGTACTATTTAGAGATTCTTCAACTTTCTTCTTAGCATTCTTTTGTATCTGAATTTCTTTAGTCATAGCCTAATTCTCAAGTTTTAGGGTTTCATTTTCTTCTTTAAGTTGCTTTATCTTATCCGAATTATCTTCGTCTGAGTCCTCTTTTATCTGAACCATAAGATCTTATCTTTGACTTATGGATAGTTCAAGCTATTCCTTGATTCATTACAAATTTATTAGCTCTTTGAATGTTGAATCTCAATTATCCATTCTCTGCTTTTGCTTTTTCAAGGTCTTCAAGTGCAACATCAAAGTTTCCTTGCAAACTATCCAAATCCATTTTGATCTTTCTTAAGCTATTAGACTTTCTCTCCAAGGACCAAAAGCTCTGATACCAATTGTTAGGATTGGATAATACTGAGAGGGGGGGTGAATCAGTATTATTGAACTTAATTAAATTCTTCAACAAATTAAACATTAACCATAAGCTTGCAAAAATGAAAATAACATAAGAAAATAGCACAGTACTCATAACACCATTATTTGTTGTCAAGGAAACCCTGGCCAAGGGAAAACCCCGGTGGGGATGATACCCACAAGCATGCAGTAAAGTATAGTGTCCCTGTTAGGAGACCTAGCCCTGTTAGGAGCTGGATATTACATAGTACATTTCCTTGTTAAAGGAATTAAAACCTTGTTAAAGGCATACAACACCCTGTTTGGGGCCAACTGAGCATACAACTCTGCAATAACATTTTTTCACAAAATGCTCTGAGTAACAAATAATAACAAGCATCTCTAATGCTTAAATAGTTCTTGTTTATAGCTCATCAATGATCTCTGTCATCCTCTGCTCTATAATTCACATCTATCTCATAACATATCATCTATCCATATATCCCTCTATCATTTTTTTTCTTCCACAAAAAGATCTTACATATATATCTTTTTCTTTCACCAAGTCGGCTCTCAATGCAAATATTACATAGTCGGCTTCAATACAAAATACATTTCATAAAGTAAATATCAAATGCATAGTCAATGGTCTTACATAGTCAAATTATAGGTTATCATCAACCATAATCCAACTCTTATTTCTAGGAGTCCATATCATACTCCCTTAATCATCACTACTGTCAAACTACACAGTATCACTGTTCTGTTGCAGCCTGTTTATCTTTAATTCTCTCTAACTTGCTGAAGACATTATAAAAAAAAAATCAATCTTAGGTGGAGGTCATACATACCCCATACTCTCTTCCTCTAATCTCACATGTCATAACTCATTGATCTTAGTCTTAGATACCCAAAATATTTCTGTATCTCTGCTTCTGTACTTAGTCAATTTCTGAGTTAGCAAAACTTAACTTTATAAGAATCGATCTGTAAACCAGATGTGTTGCCATAAATGAAAAGCAAAAAGTGAATCACTTTACACAAAACTTATCACTTTCCAACACTTTCATCCTCTCTCCCTATGACACTTTCAACATGGCTATGAGTTTGTGAGAGCACAATCCATGTGCTCTCCCTCAAATGAATCCTAGCCCTTCTTCCACTTTTTATCTTGGCCCTCCATTCCACCACCCTCAAGCCTATAAATTGGACCCTCTTCTTCTTCATTTTCATCCATCATTTAAGGCAAAGTCATAGTACCCATTTGAGATCCAAAACCATCAAACTCAACCTTATAATGCCAAAATTACTCCAAACCCTTGAAGCTTGAGCATTTATATTGAGCACACATCCAAACCTTTGGACAATTCCACACAACAAGGGAGTTCTTCATTGAGTTTAAGAAGGTTTTCACACTCTTAGGATTTGGTTTTTTCTCTCTTTTCATTTTCTAATCTTACATGTTGTGGTAAGTTAGTTTGTTGAATGTTTAACTTATTTATGCATTCGTTATACACACTAATTTTAGTGCATATATTTTGGCATGTCCGATGGTACCCGCGTCATGGGTCATTTTTCTTTTCATATTTTCCTTTGCAAACTAACCCTCATTCTAACATTTTTTTTTGTTTGAGTGTATTTTGTAAGGATTTTTATTTTGTGTTTGCAGATTAGAAAAGACAAAAAGATGGATTTGTGCTCCTAGTGGTGGTGTCAATTTTTTCATAGCAATGAAAACATAAACTGGCGGGAACATGCATACAATTAGCAGGAACAAAGGGTAAACCAATGGGATTGTAATCTCACCAACTAACCCTCTCTGGCCTTCTTGCGGTTTAAATTCCCATTCTCTTATGTATTTTCCCATTATCTTCTATCTTTTCCCATTCTATCCCAGTCTGATAGGAACACTACTAAAATGAATGTGATCACAAATATTTGTAAGCCATAAGGAAGAACGATTAAAAATTCAGCAAAAAAAAAAAATTGACATTCTTTGGCACCAATTCCTTACCTGACAAGAATGCAGTTTGACCTGGTGGGAACACATTTGATGCAGCAGGAACACGATTGGTAGGTGTGGCTATGACATATTTCTTTATCTAGTTGTTTCTATTTTTTGTCTATTTTTTAGGATTTTTATAGACCTGTGAGAAAGCTATTTTTTATGGTGAGATTTTGGTTCCATCAGATTTGTTTATGGTTTTGTGCAAGTCGATGGATCACGAGCAAAACCGGCGGGTTCATAGTTAAAATTTTTAAAATTAAAAAAACTGAACTCACACTTTGATTTTGGGTCCTAAAAAGAAAATTGTATGCCAAACATCACCTCACATTGGATTTTGGGCTTAAAATTGAACAAGACAAAATTTCACACTTCAATTTGGGTTCTAAAAATTGAACAAGCAAAAAATACTTAACTTTGGTGCTTAAAACAAACAACTTGCGAGTTTGCTTATGTTTTAGGACTTATAAAATAATATCCTAACTTGTTGGAAAAGAACCCCATGTTTTAAGTGCTTGGTGCACTTGCACATTTTTTAGAGTGATCCCTTGCAACATACACTATCCTCTCCCACTAACTCTCATGGTCGTTGGTGCAAGAGAAAAAAGTTGCAAACATTAAAAAAATTTCAATTTTTTAGAGAGGCCTATCTAGAGGGAGCACTTCCCCTTTAGAAGACGACCTTAAAATGATAAACACCTTGGTCAGTATATAAATAAGACACTAAAAAAATTCTTTTATTAAATCCCTCCAAGCTTAGGTGAGGCATGTTGATGATATTTTGGATTGGGTGAATATCCCTAAGTAGCTAGCATGGTCAACTAGAGACTTTAGTGTCTCACATCTATACAAATTGATTGGGGAGACGCCTTCGACCTTACTAATGAGCCTTAAAGTATAAGACACCTTTTTTTCCCTTGGTATAACTATTTTTAGTACAAGAGGATTGTGTCTTCCTCTAAAGTTACTCACCATACGTGTATCCTTGGTTTTGAGGTATAAGGCTTTCAGACTTCATCACCAAAAGTTGGGAAAACCATTGCAAGGGGATCCCCTATTTAATCATACCTTGAAGGCCTTATTAAGTGCAAATTTTTTTTTTCATCTCCGTATTGACTTACCTCTTACATTGAGAGGGATACATTGCATGAGGGTCAGATATGCCAAGTTCATAATTTATTCCAAGTTTGTGAGTCTACAAACATTATATTGAAATTTTTTTTGACCTTAGGCTAAAGCATGTGCAATCTTGTTTTCATTGTAAAAATTGGCCAAGTGAAATTATTTTGAACATACACAAATGAAGAGTTTCTATAACAAGTCTTTTTCCAAAGATATAAAAAACAAGAGTCCAAACTGATTGTTCCTACAAGGTTGCTTTGTCCTTTGCAGGATTGTTTACACACATCCCCAAAGTTCAAAAGACCATGTCCAAAATCAAGATAAGACATACTTATCATAGTCACAACCTAAATCAACAGATGTTAAATTGTCAAAACCTTGTCATTATCATCAATATTCAACCATTCCCTAAGGTTTTGTAGTGAATATCAAAAGCCAATGTCTGACTCCAACAAGCATAAGAAAGTCAAATTCCAGCTACCCCTTGCATACAAAGAGAAGAAAATAGTCGACCGTACCATCAAGAAGAAATAATGTGTCATGAAAGTGATCCAATAGTGTGCCTAGAAACTTGAGCACTATGATGCCATGCATTTCAACAAGAAATTCACAAACTAGATGAGAAGATACAACAAAAATTGCAACTTCATCATCTTTGATACCAATCACAACTAGAGCTTTGTAGGTCCTATACTCCCACCTTTCCATCACATCTTACATCATCCTCATTTCATCATTGCATCCTGAGGATCACCTTAGTCAGTTGATCATCATCCCAATCAAACATCATCAAAATCAACCTCAACTTAACCAAGTCTAAATAAAAACCAAACTCAAGCAACATCCATCAAAATCATCCCCCACTTGGTGTCATATCTTTGAGTTGTATTGACCTACATCTTAATCAAAACCACCTTGCAACTTCACTCCTTGACTAAACATTTTCTAGGATCACCTTGATCTAGTGGTTGGTTTATACTAACAATTCCATCTTCCAAAGACCATCAGCTCGTCAAGGGTTGAAATACACATTCATTTGAATTTATAGTAGGTATCAACTCACCATATTTTGACACCAAGTTATATTTCAAAGATCTTAGGCCATCATCTGCCTTTGCGCCATCTTCATCACCCATCCATTATACTTCATACATTGTAGCTCATTCATTTCATGCCACCACAAAATCATTCAAACAAGAGAAAGGATATGGATCCTAACCTCATTACTAGCTCATTAGGCCCTGTACCACCCATCAAAGGATCCCTTATCACATTTATTCCATGCAACTAGGTCCTACCCAAAGAGTTCATGGTCAACCAAACTAAAATCCCCACTACTAGCACTATAGAAGCCTTTATGAACCAACCAGGTCATGCTACCATGGTGAGTCACATCATAGGACAAAAATGTACCACCATTATGGCCAAATTCACATAAGATAATATCCTGATCCCACTTGAACTCATGCACCCACCGATCGATCTCCCAACTCCTCCTATCTAGATCCTTGCTGAGAAATGTGTTGGAAATAATGGAATGGTGTGTACTGAGAGGGGAGGGGTGAATCGGTACCCTTAATTTTTAGTCAATTAACCTTTATCCTTTAGAAATCAATTGTTTGTATTATCAACCATCTATGTTATTCTATCCTTATGCATGTAATATCAATTCATAAACTTAATTGCATGTAAACATTCATGAAATGTATTGACACATGACACAAGATTTGGTAACACAGAAAATCCCTGTTAGAAGGTAAAAACTTTGGTGGGGATGAAACCCACAAAAACCTCACTATCTGCAGAATGGAAGGGGCCAATTAAGGCTTACAAGTTTGATCACTTCAAATGATCTTACCCTGTTAGGAGTAACATGTAGAAACTGGTTAAGGTCTACTCTGTTAAGAGCTTTAGCAACACTATTTAGTGTGCACTTAGTTAAAAGGTTTACAAAAGGATTATTAAATTCACCTTCTCAAAGGATTTCTTCTATTTTCTACACTTGTTAGAATGTAGTCAAAAATATTCATTGACTTGAGTATATGCAATCTAGAATTTCTGAATACAGATCCAATAAAGTTTACATGTATATTTATCACCTATAGTAATTGATCAATACCTCTGTTCTACTCGGTAACCTTGAATCTGGTTCTTGATAACCATTTGCATCTTTTGCTATCCTTCTACATAAAACTATGTCTTTGATCCATAGATGTGCTCCTTGGATACAATCATCATCACATCATCTTGTTCTAATTGATTACACACCTATTTATACATTAGATTGACCTATTTTAGTTTGACACATTACAAAGATAACTCTATGATCAAAGGTTTACAACTTGACCTTGATCTCCTAGTTTGCATGTTTACAATTAGTTAGACTGATTAAAACAATTAAAATTACATTTCTTGTCCCCCAAGAAATGGTTTTAAGGATTTTATTTAAATCTAAATATAAAAATTAAGTGTCTTATCTTACGTGTAAGACAGATCCACATTTCTTGGAATATAACTGCCTCTCGGTAGACTGGTGCTCGGGTTTCTCTTTAGTCTTCCTATCCGTGTAACTATAACCTTGTCTATTGGGTTCCTCTATTGTCTGCTCTGTCGGTTTACATTGAAGAGTTCTATGTCAGGTTCCTTTCTTGAATTGTCTTTTGGTTTACACTGTACCCTGTCTTTCGGTGAAGACTAGTTTTGGTGACCTCTACAAAATTGTTGTGTCAGGTTGCACTCCAAAAACTGTCTTTTAGTGAGAATGTTACCAATGGTTCAAAACTTGTTTCCTTTGCATACTAATGGAAAAATATGTCACCAATCTCCCCCTTTGACATTAGTATCAAAAATTTATATGTGCAAAACTAAAATGCTTAGGATATACACCATGTGTTCTCCTTGTCAATATGACTTCCCCTTTATGTATGCCTTCGTATAGTATATGTATATGTATATACACTTGCCTTTATAATATTTTCCCATTTTTAATTATTTCCCCCTAATACCTTATCAATTCCCTCTCTCTTTGTCACATATTATTTCCCCCTTTTTTGATAATAAGGACAAAGGTGTAATATCATACTTGTAATTTATCAAAGATATGTGAATGTGAGTTATGCATGTCTTCCATCATTTTCTCCTACTTCTAGTTAAGGTGTTCAAGGGTCATGATCTTCAATGTGATCCTTGCATGCATATCATATATGATTTCTATCACAGGCATTTCTAGGGTGGCAATCAATGTGCTTGCCGATGTCATATGTTTTTGCAGTAATGTAAGATTTGGTAGGAGTAGAGCTTGAAGCTCGGTTACCTCATCTCTGAATTTTGTTTCTGCCTCTAAAATCTCAAGTCTCAACCTTTTAGCTTCCATAATATTTTCATAATGCAACTTGATTTCATTGTCAGTGGTTGTAAGAATCTATGCACTACCATTTAGATCTGCAGCTATTTGTGAAATCTTCTCACTATTCTCCTTAGTGAATTGGTCTAAAGTGCATAACTTCTGAACTAAGCTTATAGCTTCTGAAATGATTGCTTCCAATTCATTTACCAGTTCAGACAACTTTACCTTGTTCTTAGCTACTTCTTGGCTGATTTTCTCTATCAATTTGTATTGTTACTTTTGCTTTGCTTGTTCTTCTATTGCCTTTTCTGCATCCACATTCTGTGATGTGATGGCTTCGATAAGAATGACCAATTGACCAAGTATGGGAGAATTTTGATCAATGTCAACATTAGGTACAATTTGTAGAAGTATTTCCTTTGTTGTCTCTAGTACCTGAGTATCCTTTGTCTCCTTCTTAAGCTTATCTTGGATAGCTTTCCATTTACAAAGTTCTACATACTTTGTAAGTGCCTCTGGATCCAATGTCCTTAGATGACAGGCTGGTATTTCAATAATCTCATCCAGTGTGACTAGATTCTTATTATTTTTCTTCTTCTTCTTGGAAAGAGTTGTTGAGGGAACTGTATGCAGTACCATAGCAAGTTGCATTTCTTGGTCTGATGTGCTTGGTGAAGGCTTTGGGGTATGTGTACCTTTATCCTGCTTCTCAGTGTCTAGCTGTCATTTGGGAGTGGATGTCTCCACATTAACCTTATCTTTATCTGTATCATCTCCTTTGGTATCCTTAGGGGTGGCATAACCTTGATTATCTTCTTCACCTTTATCTTTTTTGTCTTCATCTATTTCTTTAAGTTCTCCATCTATTGCATTTTTCTCTCCATCTATATTCTATTCATCAGTTGTGTTTTTATGTTCCTCTCCACCTTTATCTTTAGGTATGCTTGCATTAGGCTCGGGTGAATTCTCCTTTTCTGAGATGATATTGATAGCTTGTATAAATAATTTTATTTGAATCGGTATGTTAACCTGTGTAGCATCCTCACTGTGTCTTGTTCCTTGGGTTGGTTGGAGGTAATAGTGATATCCTCATCTACCTTAACTTCATCAACAAGATCTTCGGTGATATCTATGATTGTCACATCTTAGACTCTGACATCTGTTGTGTCTCCTAAAGACTGTAAGATCTGAGGAATGTTGTGCATTGCTTTACCATCTTCGGTGTTTAATTCAATTTTTATGTCACCCTCAGTGTCATTTATTAGAATGTGCTCTGGGCTTGGTATAGCCTCTATTTCTTCATTGTGAGGCTTTTCGGTGTGTGCCAATACTCTCTCGATGTTTGTATCCTCTTTAGGTACATTGAGTGTTTTTCTCCATGCATCCTAACTTTCTTTGTCAAGCTCAATTAGGTTTCCCTGTAGTACTTTGTAGGCTCTCAATTTTGGTGAGAACTTCTTTGAATGTAACTTCATCATTTCTTCAATTTATTCCATTTTGGACTTGGGTGGAATAACATAAACTAGGGCTCTTTCCCTTATCTATTTCTCAAAATTTAATGCAAATGTCCACCTTGATGATAGTCTATCTAGAAGTTCTTTTGGAATTTTACCTTCAAACTGTATTGATATATATTTTAATATACACATTGTTGTGATGATTACCTCCTCTATCTTATTCTGATCCTTGGGATTCAGAGTTAGCCATTTTCTAATCTTAGGCTTTTTTATTGAACCTTCCTTGATGATTGATGCACATACCTCATCAATTATAGTAGGAAGTTTGTTCTTTAAAGGTTGTTCATATTTTTTAGTGTCTTCTATATCTTCCTTACTTTTGATGAATTTTCTTCTTTTCGTTGGTGCCTTTTTCCTGGTTTGAGGTTTTATTTTTTAAGTCCTCACTTGTCCTTTCTTTAACGATGATGAGCTTGCATCTTTAGTTGTTTGACTTCAAGTCCTTGTTGCAATGGTATTCCTTGGTTTTTTTTTAGGTGGTGGTTGTGCATCAGACTCTGTAGATTCAGAGTCACTCAATTGTTCTTCTTCACCGATGGGTGAATTTCCCTCGGTGTCATCCTTTTGTTTTGACTCTTCATCATCAACCAACAACTTCTTCTTAAGTGTCTTTACCATTTTGTCTTTCTTTTTGTCAATCTTCTTCATAACTAAGCCTATTTTTATTCTTTCCTTAGCTTCCTTATAGGTTCCAAAACTTGGTTGTGACTTGTCTAGTGGTTCATTTTGTGTATATGGAATCCTTCAATCTATTGGGAGCAAGCTCAAACATGCAAACATTAGCGGGTTAGCATATATCATGACAAGAAAAGCATGCAAGAGATCAAACTAACAAAAAAGACACCAAATAACATCAGATTAAGCTAAAAATGAGTAAATAACATTTGCACCCTAATCTACTCATTTTGATTTCCTTATTTTGTATTATATGTGGGTGTGCTCTCTCAAAACACACAATTTTTATAGATCCCAATGCAAGAAATGCAATAAAACTAGGGACAAGAAGAAAGATTCAAGAACTAGTTATGAAGAACTAGTCTCAAAATCCTCTTCAAAATGATAATGTGAACCTAATGCAAGTGAGGATGATATGAAAGTCTTATGAAAAACTATGATTCATTTACCAACTTAAGATCCTAACATGTGATTTCTAAA
>MU226129.1:1148516-1169209 GCA_018584345.1 Thuja plicata
TTTTTTTTTTTTTTTTTTTCTTTTTTATATTTTTTTTATGATGTTGTCCCACGTGCCTGATTACCAGGTTTTCACTGTGACAACCATTTTTTTAGCTTCATTTTTCTGCTTTTTAGGGATTTTTACAGGACTGTTTTGCAGTGCTTCCTAGTGCTCTGGGTTCTTCCATAGAACTTCCTTCAGTTTCTATAGGTAAAATTTTCTGGTTTGTTTAGAGCTGATCTCTTTCTTTGTTTTTGTGCTTTTTTCAAGACTTTTTATACTTTTTATGGATTTTCTCAGATAACTGGAACGAACAACCATCCTTCAGGCATAGAAGCGCCTAAGGTGAATGATATTAATAGGATCATTCAAGGATTCTCCTTTTGGGATAGAGAGTTGATATGCCCCAGAACCGAAGCCTACAGTGACAATGTATGGGCCTTGCCAGGTGACCTCAAACTTGCCTTTCTTCTCACGATCAGTACCCACTTTCTGATTTTCTTTCAGCACAAGATCTCCTACCTGGAACTGACATGGGTGAACCTTCTTATTATAGTTTCTCTTGAGTCTATTTTGGTAGACAATCAAGTGATCATAAGATTGCTGGCGCTTCTCATCTAGGAGATCCAACTGTGTGAGTCATGCCACCTGGTAATCTTCATCATCAATCAGGCCTCTGAGAGATACTCGGAGAGAGGGTAGTTCAACCTCAATTGGTAAGACTGCTTGAGTACCGTAGACTAGGGAATAGGGAGTGGTGCCAGTAGGAGAACGGTAAGAAGTGCGGTATGCCCAGAGGGCAGGATTAATTTGGAGATGCCAGTCACGACCAGTATCATTGACAACTTTCTTGAGGATTTTAAGGATGGTTTTATTAGTTGCCTCAGCTTGGTCGTTACCTTGCGGGAATTATGGACTAGAGAAATGATGATGGATATGGAGGCGAGCAAAGAGATCACTGACGTGTTGTTTTTCAAATGGGGTACCGTGATCTGTGAAGATGGTGGAGGGTATGCGAAAGTGGCAAATTATGTGATAAAGGATGAACTTGGATATCTAGATAGCAGTAGTAAGTGTGAGCGGAATCACTTCAACCCACTTTGTGTAGTATTTTGTAGCTGTGATTATATACTTGTGGCGTTCAGAGGAGAGGGGAGTAATCTTACCAACAAGGTCAAAACCCCAACAAGAAAAAGGCCAAGGAGGCGCAATAGGTCTGAGATCCTGAGCAGGAGCATGAATCAGATTAGCATGTTGTTGAAAACTTAGCTTTGTATGTATTGACAACTTAGCTTTGTCAATAAGTATTGACAACTTAGCTTTGTCAATAAGTATTGACAACTTAGCTTTGTATGTATACCAATGATTTTTGGTATACATTGACCAACGTGATTGAATTCACAAATTCATAACAAGTAATACCATAGTGAATCTTTATTTATGCTATTTTGGCATTTCATCAATGTATAATGGAACTGATGTAAAATATAACCTGGTATAATGTAGTTCCATACTTGCTCAGCTTAGGTGGGGGTGGGGATGTCACCAGATCCATTGGATAAGGTGTAACCAATTGCATTGCTCAGTCCAGCATCACCAGTGTTGGTATATTTCTTGCACATTTTGTTTCTCATCCTTCTGATATCTTCAGTGGTATTAGCATTGGGAAAAGTGCTTTCCTTTGTCACTCTATCTCTATAGTCCTTGCTTAGATGACCAGCCCTATGATAGTGCAAGCATGCCATTCCAGGGTTAGTATAGCTTCTGGACTTTCTTTTCCATTTCCTCATGCATTTTGTAGCTATGTGACCATATCTTCCACATGCTATGCAGTTTTCCCCTATTTTGTAATCCCAAAAATATGAGTTACTGAATCTTTTTGGTTGATAAGAATTTTCTTGTTCTTTTGGCTTCCATCCTTGCCTTTTCTTCTTCCCACATTCAAGAGATGTGTGCCCATGCATTTTTTAAGAAGGACACTATTTTTCCATGTAGGATTCCTTCTTTGGTTGTTTCACCTTAGATTTACATTCATATACTTTATTTCCTTTCTTGTTTTAGTTATAACAATTTCCTATGAATTTAGATGTGGATTTAGGAATACCTTTAGCTTTGCTCCTACAAACATTTGATGTGTGGCCTAGTTTTCCATAGTGATTTCATGACTACTTCCTTGGTATTGGATTTGTGTAGACATCTTTGTGATCAGCTTGGTATGGTGATTCTCCATGCTTGGTATACCCTAGTCTGATATTGTTGTTGATTCTTCTTTTTCCATCCATAAAATCATCCATCCTTTTAGTACTTTCTTCAGTTCTCTTAATCATATCATTGTGCTATTTCTGAATTCTTATATCTTGCTTTATTTTTTCATTTTCTTCTCTTAGCTCACCAATAAATTCTATTTTTTCAATGAGCTCTATGTTCATTCGGTTTGCCTCCCAACTCATAAGAATAATATGATTGGTTATCTCATGATGATGTTCAGTAAGTCTTTGTATTTATGGCTCTCTTTCTTGTAGCTTTTTAGTGATCTTCCTCCTATCATCAATTGCTAATCTTCTTTCTTGTTCATCTTTTCTATAATTGTTCATGACATCAATCATCCTTACCATCTGTGTCTCTTGACTGATTTTAAGTATCTTTACTTTCTTTTCCAGATGTTGATTACTTTCATTAAGACTTGTGATGCTTCCTTCAGATGTGTCTGATGCTTTTCTAGATGTAGATCCTGATGACTCAAAGAAATCAGGAATCTCTTCTTCATGATAGTCTATTTCATTACAACGAGATGCCATAACCTTTATTTCATCTAGTAGTTCTCTCATCTTGATTCTTGCTACTTTATATTTCTCATAGAAGATTTGTATCTCTAGCTTCTGATTCTCAATACTCTTGTCTAGCTTATACCTTTCCATTGTATGATCTTTTCTCTCAAGTATTTAAACTTTTCTAAATAAGAGATCTATCTTTGATACCAATTGTTGGAAATAATGGAATGGTGTGTACTGAGAGGGGAGGGGTGAATCAGTACCCTTAAAATTTTTAGTCAATTAACCTTTATCCTTTAGTAATCAATTGCTTGTATTACCGACCATCTCTGTTATTATATCTTTATGCATGTAATATCAATTCATAAACTTAATTGCATGTAAACATTCATGAAATTTATTGACACATGACACAAGATTTGGTAATGTAGAAAACCCCTGTTAGAAGGTAAAAATTGGGTGGGGGTGAAACCCACAAAAACTTCACTATCTATAGAATGGAAGGGGCTGGTTAAGGCTTACAAGTTTGATGACTTCTGATGATCTTACCCTGTTAGGAGTAACATGTAGATACTGGATAAGGTCTACTCTGTTAAGAGCTTTAGAAACACTATTTAGTGTGCACTCAGTTAAGAGGTTTACAAAAGATTGTTAAATCCACCTTCTCAAAGGATTTCTTCTATTTGCTACACTTTTTAGAATGTAGTAAAAAATATTCATTGACCCGAGTATATGTAATCTATAATTGATGTATAAAGATCCAATAAATTTCAGATGTAGATTTATCACCTATAGTGATTTATCAATACCTCTATTCTGCTCGGTAGCCTAAAATCTAGTTTTTGATAACCGTTTTCATCTTTTGCTGTCCTTCTGCATAAAAGTCTATCTCTAATCCATAGATGTTCTCCTCATCTACAATCATCATCACATCATCTTGTTATGATTGATTACACACCTATTTATATGTTAGATTGTTCTATTTTAGTTTCACACATTACAAAGATAGCTTTATGATGAAAGGTTTACAAATTGACCTTGATCTCCTAGTTTTCATGTTTACAATCAGTTAGACTGATTAAAACAATTACAATTACATTGCTTGTCCCTCACAAAATGGTTTTAAAGATATGCTTTAAATCTAAATATAAAACTTAAGTGTTTTATCTGAGGTGTAAGTCAGATCCACATTTCTTGGAATATAAATGGATCTTGGTGCTTAGGTTTCTCTTTATTCTGCCTGTCGGTGAAGACTATAACCTTGTCTGTCAGGTTCCTTTGTTGTCTTCTCTGTCGGTTTACATTGTAGACTTCTCTATCGGGTTCATTTCTTGACTTGTCTTTCAGTTTACACTGTACCCTGTCTTTCAGTGAAGACTAGTTTCAGTGACCTCTGCAAAACTGTTGTGATGGGTTGCACTCCAAAAACTATCTTTCAGTGAGCATGTTACCAATGGCTCAAAACTTTTTTCCTTTGCATACTAATTGAAAAATATGTCATCAGCATGGGGTCCTGTCATCCAACAACTCTTGGTTGCTTGTATCCCATCCATTCAAAACCTTGTACCCACTCCCTAATCCACTTAGCCTATTAGCACACAATACGTAGTGCATAATGTCACCCATTTGAACCTCTTCACCATTATCTAAGCTCCTGCCTTCAACCCACCACAAACATTTGTATCCCATGCTTCCACATAATAGTAATTAGAACAAGGTGCCTCACAACAGGCACAAAAAAACATACTTCCCATAAGGACCTCCATGTTGAAACAACAAAAATTCACCACAGGGATGCCACTCACTGGTCCCAATAATAAATCCATCATGCCTATGACTACCATCGTTACTATTGATCCCTAATCAGGCTCCCACCTAAGGTAAGGCAGTCCAAAAGATTCACATGGGTAGGACAAATTGCACCCTGTGAAACGACCTCCAAGATTTTATAGAATTTAGATCTTCATGCTTGGGGGGAATAAAAGGGAAGAAAAACTAAACCTTCTCAGGCAAAATGCCAATATTTTCAAACACTTTAAACTCAAAATGCACAGGCTATTCAAGAAATGAAATATCAAGACAACTTTGTAGCATATAGACCCATGAATCGTTGCAAAAATAAGTTAGTGCAAAAAATAAAAGACATAGAGTGAATCATGCAATAAATTCAAAAAAATAGAGAATCTTGAATGCATAATATATTTAACAAATCTTTAACATAGATACACTAAAGTTGGAGATTATATTTAAATTGAACATAAATATTCACGAGCACTGAAACCACAAAATCAAAGGGCTGAAAGCACGATCAATTTGTATTGAGAAATCAAAATGCCCATTAAAATTCAAGTCTTACAATATAAAATAAAACTTTTTGAATATTTTTTTCAAGAGTTCTATCCTATTTTCACCAAAGTTAAGTCTAAAGTTCTCCTTATTTAATTACAATTCTATATATATATAACTAAGGCGCTATCTAAAAACCCTAATAAAACATAGATCAGATAGAGTGCTAAGTGTTCCATTCCGCCAAGATTTTTATGTTAGGTCACATCACTATCACTAAAAACTAGCAAATGGTCTAGATTCTATAAATAAAATCAGATTGTCCATTATTATGCTCAGCTGCCATTCCTTAGTAATCATGACAATAGTTTCACCGATAACCGCACAAAAACTGAAAGGATAATGAGTATACAAAGATGGACCCATGACAAAGTATGGATGCAAGAGGAAGAAAACATGACGTAATGGTGTGGAAGCTTCCATAAAAAAATATAAATCTCCAAAAATTCCCATGGCACACCCACATGTATACCCTTGGAAAGTATCAAGACCCACCAACAAAAGAGATTCAGTTAGAAAAAAATAAGGATACCTGAAACTCAAGCGGGGAAATTTCCTAAAAAGAAAACCACACCTTTTTTGATTTCCCATAAGATGACCACGTGCCATATTCAACATAAAACCCAGGCCCACATGTGGAAGAGAAAATTTATTTAGTACCTAAGAGACATGTGACACATTGATGAGAACTCTAGTGAACTATGTTGAATGCTGCAACCAAGATGCACACTGTGTTGATAGATGGAAAAGTGCACTGCTATGAAACAAACCACTACAAAAAGGAAACCAAGAGTGCTAGAATTAAGTTATAACCAGGGGCATTGTGGATTTTTTATTCACATTTCTGGTGACTCTCAAAAGCATCCTACCTGTGGGATGTGAACTCTTAAAAAATCTAGGTTCGTAGACCAGGGCCTTATCCAATGGGCTCAAATTAATAAGAGACTCAAAATAAGAGAGGAAACAAAAGCCTCAACAAGAACACACCTAAAGAAAATTGTAAACTACAACATGCATTCCCTTAAGGAGAATGCATCATGTGCAATGACACTTCTTAGAAAAGAAAAATCCTACCCTACTATGTATAGATATTTACATTGTATGATATCAAGCAAAACCATTAACTAGTTTGTTTAAATATCTTCCCTTTCTAACTAGATTTTTATACATTACATATTTATGGATAGCTAGCTAGAAAATAAAACTTGAAAGGCACTTGTCACACCAGGGTGCGTTTTGAAGAGAGAAAATAAAGAAACTCACCCATGTTGGAATGTCATATGCTAGTGGAAAATGGGTGGGCTTCTCCTTTTCTTCATGAAGCTTATCTTTATGCTAGGAGGTGAGTGTGACCAATGACAACTCATAGGTCTGGGCCATATGTCTGATGGGACATCCCCTAATTTGTTATGCTATCCTCTTTCCTCTAAGATAACCATCATAAACAAAGCCTGATGGCTTTTTTACTATAGAGGACATCCCTTTTATTTGTTGCAACTCTCAGTTTGCAGGACCATAAGTCCCCAGATCAAGGTTGAGGGATGTGAAAATGACATAAAATGCATCCATAAATTCATCCTCAACATCGACTTCTTCCAAGATCCCTTGAATACCTGGAGATGCCTCTTTAACACAAACTATTAGAATAGGGAACTCATTTTCCTAAAATATACTCTTTACCGTGTCACCTACATTTTTCTCGATCTCCTCCATATCAACAAAGAAGGGAAGCTCAAAAAAAAGAGGGACCGATTCTTCCTCATCTCTGCTGCCTCCTTTGTTCCATGTCTGCATAGAGGCTAGTTGGAGAACAACCTGTTGGGATTAAGTGATACTGAGAGGGGGCTGAGTCAATATCACAACAATTTAAATTATTTCTTAACCAATTAACAAATAAAAAGGTTAATCCAATAATCCATAATAGGTACACACACAAGATACTCATGACACCATAATTTTGTACTTGAGGAAAATCTTGTTAAGGGAAAAAACCCCGATGGGAATGATGCCCACAAATATATGCACTATAAGTATTGAGACCCTATCAGGAGTCCTAGCCTTTTATGAGCTGATTATTAAAATAGAAAGGTCCTTCGTAAAGGATAGACCCTGTTAGGAGTCAAGAACCCTGTTAGGGGTATAAAAAAGTTGTACACAATGCACTTATAATATAAGGACGGTTGTCCTACTTTACAAAAGAGTTTTACATAGAATGTGAGAACATACTACTACAATCCATGCAACCTTGTTCTCATTCACACTGAAGAATGCTCTGCCCTACTTAGACTCATATCCACAAGTTTATCATACTACCTTACCACCTCACAATTACAAATTGCATCTCATACTTATACCCGGCGAAGAGTACGTATAATGACTAGGCCAGCTTCTAATATCCATTTACAAAAATTACAACTCAATCATATAAAATTACATCAAGAAACTTGATACACATTATAAAGACATTGTGTCGGCCATACTTACATAGGAAATACACAAAATGACATAACATAAGTTGGCCATAACTTATACATGTCATGTCTTCTGCCTGTACATGCACTGATGTGTCTGCAAATCTTCCATACTGTATCCAAAATGCTTGCGCTCATAGTTGAATGTTTTTCACACATCCATGTACCTTCTCATAACCTTGCATGCAATAATATAGTCTTTGTCTCCTTCATTGATCAAAACACTATTTTTGTCTTCTTGTGACTGACTGTGGACTTAGACATTTTTCACTTTGCAGCCTATCAAAATTGTTATCTTATGTTCTATGAAGATCATAGGGATACGTGTTTCCATAAATGAAAACATCAATGCATTCATGCTGACCACTTGCCAACAATATCCCCCTTTGGCATTGATGTAAACACTTAGTGAAAAATGACTAGGTGTAAAACATCAACCGAAATTCAAAATGCAAAATCTGACTAAGTATACAACTCCCCCTTTTCAACTATCGTATGACTCCCTATACATCAATATTTTTAATGCCTAATCTCCCCCTTTGACACCAATGAAAAAGGTGCCAAGAAAAGAAAAAAATGGATCTCAAAATTATGTACTTACTGTCTTAAGTACATCTCTGAAGTTCACTTTTAGTACTTGGAATGCAGCTTGCCAATTCTTCTTTACTGTCTCTGCAACATTGATCATGCCATCTATTGTATGCATAGTTATATCTGCACTCTACAAGTCAGTAGGAGTGAATCCTATGAAACACTGAAGACCAAGGTCTAAGTCTGCTGATGTGGTCTCCAAAATAGAAATCTTAGGAACAAGAAGGTTCCTAAGCTCATTGAACTTTCTAAACATTCTTCTTTTCTCCAATTCTAACACACTGATCTTGTCATAACTATTACTGACCTCCCTATTTACATTAGTAACCATATTATCTACCCTCTCCTATGATATCTTCACCAATGAATCTGGATCTTTCTTTATCAAATAAAAAATATTTTGTACATGTTTGAAGGAATTTACACAAATATTATACATAACTTTTCCTTCCTTAATACACTTTTTTATCTCCTTATCTGATTGTTCAAGTGTCTTAAAATTATTTATAATTCCTTCTATAAAATCTTCTAGTATCTTATCTTCAAATTATTGGACGAATTTTATTTGTGCGGCCTCTTCAAGAGTCTTGAAACTCTCTTCAACACACTCCAAAATCAGATCTAACTAATCTGCAGGTGTATCATTACTACTGTAAGGCTGCGAAGATAATACCTTGCCCAAAATTATCACTACCTTATCAATTAATTTGGTTTTATTTTCTACCTACTTTGCAAACCTCTCCTTTTCCTTTTCAAAGGAAAAAATGGACAATTTCATCAAGTCATCTACCTCCATATTTTCAATGTTAGATGACAGTGACTTATTTCCACTTGCCAACAATTGTGGAGTGATCAAGAGCTCCTATATCTTGGGAAGCTCCTCTACTACTTTCTTATCCTCCTTTTCTTCCTCACTTTTTTATTTAACAATTTCCAACTCTTTCTTAGAAGTTTCCTTGCTCTCTTTAGTATCCATGGCCTGTGCCTCTTCCTTAGGCTTATCTGCTTCTAAGTTCCCAACAAGGCCTATGACCTTGTCCAATGTTTCAAATGGGTCCCTCTCATCAAATGAAGGATCAAGTGAGATGGGAGTGTTATCTACATAAAAATATGGCAGTGATTGATCTTGAGTTGTCTCCTCTACCATATCCTCATTTGTAGTAGTATGCTCAACTTTTGTTTCAGATTTTTCTTCTTCCTTCTCCTTTCCCTTAGAGGATTATCCTATTTTTGTGTCCTTAGGATTTTTTGTAGGTGTTTGCATCATTGAAACATCAGGTATAATTTTGAATAATACCTTCTTAATGGCTCTATGAGTTTCATCAATTACCTCCTCATATAATCCAGCCATTATCCTAACTGTCCTCAATTTTGTCCTTAAGTGAGGTTTGAGTTCCTTCAATAACTTATTATTTTTTGATACCGTCGTAATAGGTTTTTATTTTGTTAAGGTATCTTTCCTTATCTTTTTATACTCATATTTCACTCTTCTTTTTATTTCTTGTAACCTCTCAAATTGTTCTTTAGGTATAATCCCTTCTAATTCAATAAATTTCTTCTTGAAAACTATCATATGCCTGACAACCATTTTCTTAATTCTAGCTTGGTCTTCATCAACATAGCTCTCATAATAACTCTACGTGGATGTAATGTTACCTTCTTTTACTATCCTCTTCTCCAATGATGAAAGTTCTAGCTTCCATAATCTTTTAGGGTCCAATTCTTGCTTTTGTTCCATTTCCTCACTCTTCTTCTCTTTTTCTTGTTTCTTTTCCTCTACATTATTCTTTTTAGGTTCATCCTCCTTCTTCTGCAATGATTTCTTTGGTGGTGTTTCAGACTCCTTCCTCTTATGAGAGTGCCTTATTTCATTTTTTTTTGGTCTGTGAGTCATAAGAGTGGGTTAATCCTTCTTTGCTGTCTACGTCTTCGAGGTTCTCATACGAGGTGTAGGATAAGTTTCCTCAATTGCGACCACATGAACAGGTGTTGTGGTGTGTTACACCTCCTTAGCCTCATTAGTAGGCTCATGTGTGCTAGTCACTACCTTTATTTTATCTAATTTATTCTTTATTTCTACTTTTTCTTCTTTAAAAATATCTTTCTCCTAAGCAAGTTTGTCAACCAATTTCTCAAATTTCTTGGCCCTCTTCTTGTTTAGCTCATTATCCACTGCAACTAATTTTTCTATATAGGTTCCCAATCTTTCTTACTTGGGGTCCTTGGGGGCTTCAAGTACATGGTTTACATGTAGTGTCAAGAGGTCCTCATCCAAATCATATCCCATGGGAGTACTCCATATTGTTCTAGCCTCCACTACCTCAAAGAATGTATAATTTGTTTCAACCATGAAACAAATAGTGTCTTTGTGTTTCTCCACTAATGCCCTAGGGATTCTCTCTCTCATGCATATCTCTCTAAAACATCTTGAAGATACCTAATAGAATTGTAAACATATACTTTTCATCATGTCTCCTATAGATGTCACTCACCAACTGCATGGTTGACACCCCATTCCTCCAAAGGTATAGACCTGGAAACTTGTGTGTGATATGGAAAAATATGTATAAGATCAAAGATCCAAATCTAAAAGTTAGAATTGACTTATTCTTCTTAATTTATTTGATATGTTCCATTAGTTTCTGTCTCAATAATTCACATAGGTCATAATTTTCATTTTTCTTTGACCGTCTAGTATGCCATATCTATGAACCCTGTAGATGCAAAATTAGGTCTACTGCTATATTGAATTTTTTAGCCAAGTATCTTTGCTACAATCCTCACATCCTTTTGTTTCACATCTTTGACATTCATGTCTCTCTTGTTATACTTACAACCTGTCAGGGTTTCCATCTTTTTCTTTGTATTCTTTGCAGTCACAATTAGTTTCCCTCATTAGGTAAACCTACCACTTCATGGATTAATTCCTTATAAATCTTAATGAGATCTCCACCATTCCAGAAAAAACTGATCATGGAATCTACTCAATACTATTTTCATGCATTCTACTTCCTCAAACTCATAGTGTTCTATGTATTTTATCACGCCTAGGACATCAAGGAAAGCATACTCAAGTTTTAAATATTCATCCTCATCATACATTTCAACCAATTAAATAAGAATCTCAACTAACCTTATCTCCTCATACTTGAAATGAATAAATTCTCTAATATCTTCCACACGTAGCACACCAGGAATTATGTGAGAGAATGTACCTTCCAAATCATCCTCCATAGACTTATATGGGTGCTTTTTGACCTCATACCGGTTCTTTCCTTAATAAAGAAAAAACATAGGTGCATCCATTCTTTTAGTACTTTGAATGAAAACAACTATGCTAGATTTAGTGAGGGTTTCACAAATACCTTAATTGCAACATGAAAAAATGTAGGGTTTATCTTTTCAGAGCTCACCAAGGTTTATCTCTACACTCTTCAAATGCTTTACAAAATATATAATTCCAGCTCCAAATATTTTCTCTTTAACTACTCTCAGATCACAATGGTGATAAATAAAATTAAGTATAACATTTTATAGTTCATAGTGCACAGAAATCTATGCAACCCCATAAAGATGTTCATGCCGAGAAAGTATATAAATATTCTATGATAATAGATCCAACATCTTAGATCCATGTGATGACCATTGTGGTCATAAAATGTTTATTCACAATCATATCCGAGCTTGCATAGATCCATTCACTGATCTAGGGGAAAAATGAGATTCTGGTGTCATCTTTGCACTGCTCCCCTTAAGGCCTGCAAGGCTCTTCATGCTAATGAAGATGTATCCAATCCATACAAAGATCTAGTAGGGTCTATTGGGACTCCCTAACTGATCACTGATCCTTTTCTTGCCTCATTACTGTTATCCTTGACTTCGCTACTCTTTACCAATTTTTCTTTATATTCCTCTTTCATCTCTGCAAGCGTTCTTTCATTTTCACCGAGTTCCCTTTTTCTTGACAAGGGTCTAGATGTCCTTTTCACCAGTCCATTAAACCCATAATACTTCACAATGTGTCCATCATTATTGCACTTGAAACATGTGACCTTCTTCTTAGGTCTGAGTCGAATGTAATGAATCTGTAATTTGCAATGTTTTACAATATGCCCAAATTTATTGCATTTGTAACACACAATCCTTTTAGATCTTTCATTATGTTTCTGAGCATCATCTTTTATGTCATCACATTTATTCCCATCTTCATTATTAGACTCTTTTTCTCCTGCTTTCTTTGGTTCCTTTGGTTTTCTAATTTCTTCTTCTTTCTCAACATTCTTTTTCAAATTGGAATAACTTGGCCTTCTAAATCTCATATTTGGCTTCCTACACTCCTTAACCTTATGACCATAATTGAAATAATTAAAGAAATAACTAGAAAAGGGTTTATTACTGCTTGTACCTTTACAATTTTTCTTCATGTGTCCTTCCTGATTACATTAATGATATTTTTCATTTGAGGGTTTGGTCTGTTCTTGATTGGATTCTTCAGCTTTGGATCCATCTTTATTGGGTGAATCATTGATGACTGTATATTCCTTTTTTTGAAAAATGTCTTCTTCAAATCCAAGTCCAGTCTTGTCTCCAAGTGGTTTTTGCATCTCACATTGTCCATCAATCTTCAAGTTGTTCTGATGAAGTTTCTTGATGCAATCTTTGGCTTCTTCAAGTTTGCTAGTCACCAAGATATTGTATTTCTCAACTTTTTGATGTTTTTCTCTCATGTATTCCAATTGTATTTCAAGTCTTGTTGTCTTTGTCTTTTTGGACTGCATCTCATATTTCATTTTCCTATTTTCTTCCTTCTCATTGTCAAGCTCTTTTAATAGGTGTAACTTTGAGATCTTATGCTCATCTTTGAGTGCATCATTTTATTTCTTAAGCTTTTAAACTTGCTCTGAATCAGTTTTCTCTTTGTTAGGTTCAACTTGAATTTTGACAAGTTCTTCCCTTAAATTTCTTTCATCATCCAACTATTCATTGAGTATCTTGATGAAATCTTCTTCCTTCCTTAGTTTTGAATTTTAGATCCATATTATCTACATTAGCCTAATCAATATCTTCTAGTGCTTCTTTATAGTTTTCCCTTAAACTGTTAAAATCCATCTGGATCTCCCTTAAGCTATTAGGATTTCCTTCTAAGGGCTTGATGATTTGATACCAATTGTTGGGATTGAGTGATACTGAGAGGGGCGATGAATCAGTATGACAAAAATTTAAATTATTTCTTAACCATTTAACAAATAGAAAGGTTAATCCAATAATCCACAATAATTACACACATACAATTTCTCATGACACCATAATTTTGTTCTCAAGGAAAACCATGTTACGAGAAAAACCCTAGTGGCAATGATGCCCATATATATCTGCACTATAAGTATTAAGACCCTATTAGGAGTCCTAGCCTTGTTAGGAGCTGATTATTACAATAGGTAGGTTCCGGTCAAAGGAAAAACCCTGTTAGGAGTCAAGATCCCTATTAGGGGTATACAAAAGTTGTGCACAATGCACTTACAATATAAAGACTATTGTCCTACTTTACGAAAGAGTTTTATGTAGAATGTGAGATCATACTATTGAAAATCCACAAAAAATTATTCTCATTCACAATGCATACTGCTCTTCCCTTCTTAGACTCACATCCACAAGCTCATCATACTACCTTATCACCTTGTAATTACAAATTTCATCTCATACTTATGCCCAGTTAAGAGTATAGTGACTAGGTTTTCCTCTAGTAGCCATTTACATAACAAAATAAAAGTTGACCATATAATATTACATAAAGCGACTTGATACACATTACAAAGACATTGTGTCAGCCATATTTACATAAATAGTACACAAAATTACATAACATAAGTTGGCCATAACACATGCAACATGCCCTATCTTCTGCCTGTACCTGCACTTAGGTGTTTGTATCTCTGCCATATTGTATCCAAAATGCTTGCGCTCATAGTTGAAGGTCTGTTATACATCCATGTACCTTCCCATAAATTCACATGCCATAATATAGTATCTGCCTCCTTCCCTAATCAAAACACTGTCTTTGTCTCCTTCACTGATCAAAACACTATCTCTGTCTTCCTGTGAATGACTGTGGACTTAGGCATTTTTCACTTTCTAGCCTATAAAAATGGTGATCTTATGTCCTACGAAGATCATGGGGATAAGTCTTTCCATAAATGACAACATCCATGTATTCATGCCTACCACTTTCCAACACAACCTGTTAATCAGCTGATGGAGATGATGAAGACTGAATGATAATAGGTATAAACATTTGTAGAAATGGCTAGATTAGTTGTTATTTTGTCTTTGATGTCAAGCAATTAAGTACTAATTTATATTGAGTTACCATATCATAAGAAGGAGAAGTTAAATGGGTGGAAAATATAGATTACACAATGATGAAGTAATATTGATATAGTTTTTTGCTACTATATATTTGATGTTATCAATTCAATATATTTGATTGGTTAAGTCAGAGATTGCAAAGAGTTAAGTTATGATTGGAAAGAGTTACTCTATCGAGATAGACAAAGTCATTCATTATAGAGTTGTGTTAGTCAATTTCAGTTACCAAGCATTGAAAATGAGTTAGGCATTGATCAATGAACAAATATAGGTACTAAGTTGAAAGGTAAGTTATTGAGTACATGATATTTATTGAGAATGATGATAAGGTTAAATTTAATATGAAGATATGATAATCTAGATGTTGATAAGGATAAAGGAAGTTTGTTAGAAGATCTACGAGTGAGAAAATTCAATGAGAAGGTCTAAGGCAAATATTAAGCAGTTAAATCTGATTATTAGAGTTCCAAGAAAAAGTTCAAGTTACAAGGTAAAAGTTAAACAGTTTATCGAGTTAAGATTTGCAAAGAAGATGATCGAAAGAATGAGAGGAAATAATGGAAAACCTAAGCATGGAGATTAAGATGCAAAATTTTGTCTATATAAAGGATGAGAACTAATGAGATAAAAGATGCTAACGAGTTGAATTGAGAAGTAGAAGAAGCTGAAGAACAAAAGTTACCGAGAAAAGAAGAGAAGAATCTACAGTCTAGAGCAATGAAAAATGGAGTATGTGATGCTAGTATTCATGTGAGCACAAAGGATCTGACCCAAGCAATGATAATTTCTATATTTATAGATAAAATTTATACTATTTCTTATTAGCATTTGTAACAGAGAAAATCTCTTAACTAAGTGGATTTAAAAGTCCTATTTGTAAATCCTAGAAGTAGGTGACATTCCAAAAGAGTGTTTAAAGACCTCTAACAAGGCCACTCCTAATAGGGTTAAGATATTAACATATGTGGTGCAGGAGCACCCTAAATGAACTAAGTGTTCCTATGGAACCTAGGGGTTCTCCCAAGATCCTAAGAGGCCTTTAGTGATATTTAGACATTGGGTTAATCACTAGATCACCTTGTAAGGTCATAGTTCCAAGATTGGCACATTATGAGCCCCTAGTTAACTATGAGTCATTAATGATCCAAAACCCTAGGAATATTCTATTTTTTATTTTTTAATGGTTGGATCCACTAGGGATCACAAAAAATAACATCATGATCAAGTTTGGTCACTAGATTTGCAAAATTGCAAAAAATGTAAAAGTTGCTCAAAAGTTGTCAAGCAACTTTTGAGCAAACTTAACAAATTTTTGAAAAACAAATCCCAAATGGTTAAAAAATTTCAAAATTTTCATGTAACCATTGGGAGTGCCTACAAAATCCCTTTCAGGTGGGTGGTAGGCTAATGATGTAAATTGGCATTCTGAAATTAATAAAATAACCATTTTCTTGCACTTCTTGAGAAACAATCATTGTGTATGGTCAGGTATGGACAAAGAGACATGAAAGTCAAACATGAAGGCTTATTTATTTGAATATTCTTCCATTTTGTTTTTGTCTCATGTGTTGATTAGTTTTGGTTTGAAAGTTATAGAATATACAAACTCACTGCCTGGATTATAGGCCCTAAATCAGGGTTTGTAAGAAAATTAAGTGTATTTCCACTTTCCACCATGGGAATTCAATGACCATTGGTGGAAATACTTTCCATATGATGATCTTTGAAATTATGCAAGATAGGTTCTTCAAGTTGCATGGAAATGGCAATGAAGTGATGCCCTAGGTGTATATCCTTATGTATGCACCTATCCATAATTAGGACAACAGTCATAACATTTGTTTGGGGATTAACCATAAGCCCTAAGTTAGAGGAAGAGACCTTTGTGTACACTATCACATGAACCAATCATCAGTTTGGGCATTGGATGCATCTAAAAGACACTTTTAGTGTAAATGGAGGCCTAATTAGGGCTAATCGGTGGAGCAATTTGGTGTGTCATCCTGTATTCTTCTCATTTCCAAGTTCTAGGGATTGAGTCCAAATTCCTAGGCCATAAAGGGTGTCTAAATCCCCAACCAGTTCATAGGGTTATGTGGAAGAATCTCACTTGAGATCAAATTTCTTTCTGAAAAAGGCTACAAGCATAATCTTGGGTTTATGAAGCAACCATGGCATATGGATTGCACTTGAGTGAAAGAACCATTGGAAAAAAATGGTAGGGACATAAATAAACCATACCTACAAGAATAGGTCACCCCTATTCCTATATGCCACTTTGGGGGTACTATTGTGAATGAGGGTCATTTGCTTGTGAAACAAACCTTGGTAGTTGGTGTTGAAGGACTAGTGAAACCTAGTGATTAGGTTGCCCTTGGGGTTTTGGGTTGTGTTGGCCTTGACCAAGTCCTTCTTCCACACTTGTGATAAGTGTTAAGAATTTTGGCCTTGAAAGTTGGTGATCTAGGGTACTTTGCCCTATTCGAGACCCTTGACAAGCTTCCAATTGCCCACTTTGCATCAATATGTAAGGTAAATCCCTTAGCAGGGTCACATCTAGCAAATGTGTTTGTAATATTTAACATGATAAGTTCTTAACAAAGTATTTTTTAGAAGGGTACATTTTTATTGTGGGTCACAATTCCCAAAGAGGTTTTTCCCTTATTGGGTTTGCTCATTAAATTTGGTGTTAACTGAGTTTCAATGATTGATTTTCATATTATGAGATGTATGGTTATTTAATTTATTAAGTTATTTGGTGATTTGGTCATTACTATATTCAGTTCTAATGAGTGAATCAGTGAGCTAAGTTTTAAGTAATAAATTCTGATTTTATATAATTCAACCCCCTCTCAGTGGACCACCAATCGGTATCAGAGTTTAGTACTCTAAAGGGTTAAGTTTAAAAGGACTTGAGTTAAGATCTAAAGATGTATAAGAGGGAAGGACCAAATTTGGTTAGGGATCATTTCTCTACATGAAAAATCCGAATGACATTGCTTGTGCATGGTATATGAGAATATGGACTTCATTTTCTTGATAATGCATATGTTGCACCTACCACACACCTTTAACACTTAATGAACAAAGACATAAGAAAGAACGCACACAAGTCATGATTGAGATTGCTTCTACACTTACCAACTATAAATATGATGAACTTTATGGATGTACTACTACAAAAAAAATGTGGGATAAGCTTATTTTTACCTCTGGCAGAGATCAACATGTTGAGAAAGGCAAAAGAAAAAAGTTTGAGAGGTAAATTTGATTCAATGAGAATGAAAGGAGAAAACATAAAACAATACAACACTAGAATTAAGGAGATTTTTAATTCTATCAGAGGACCTGGTGGAACCATAAAAAAAGAAGATGTAACAATAAAATTGTTGAGAACCCTGCTACTGAGTTATGCTATTCGAGTATCTTCTATACAAGAGTTGAGATGTGAGGCCTCACCCCGAACCCCATTGTAGTTTTCCAATTTTTCTGCTTATGATAGATTTAGCATATGATACTTTAATTTTGATGCACTATGGACATTATGGATTTTATGCTTTATGCCATGGATTGATCATTTCGGATGTGTGGACACATGATGCTTTATGATGCACCTTATGGACTATATTATGTTTTCTATTATGGACATTTATTTCTAAGACAATCGATTTGGAAATATATTATAATTATGTTATAGGTAAGTGATGAATTTGGGAATTATTAGAAATAGATATTTAATTGTGAATTCATGCAATGTGAATCTTACCTTACGTTAAATGCTTAAAATGAAATTGATGTATTCTTGAGATCTTTAGTAATAAACTTAGTATGTTGATGATTTCCTTAAATTTTGAATATTTCTTATTTCCTTATGATGTATATTTATCTCCTCGGACTACTGATATTCAAATTGAGTGTGCAGGCAAGAAACCATGGTATTTTATTCGGGGAACCAAACAAAGGGATCTGTGAACTAAGTTTGAGCCAAATTTGCGTCTAATGAAAGACAAGACCTCTTTGTTTCGTAATTTTATTCGTAAATGTATTTGGTTGATTGTGGAACTGTAAACCTTAAATGTATTCTTAATTCTTTGTGAGTTTTGCGTAAGTGGATATGACATGGCCTAGTGATGTGTAAATGTTGTGTGTGTCATTTGACACTTGTGTTTTGTACTTAAGGCCATGACATGTCAACTTGAGAATGGTTGTCCACCTACCTAGAATTAGTACATTAGTGAATCCCCCATATGCATACCTTGGTTTGGGAGATGGGAGTGTGGTAATCTCATTGGGATTTCGAAATTACTCTTAAAGTGGACTTTTGGAGGGGTTATGAAGTGTCTAAGGGTGTGTTGGGGTCATTTTTAGGTAGCCCACTTGTTATACCAATACTTAAGGGCTATTTTAACCCTAGGATAGCCTCTGGTTGACCATGTGACCCTTCCAAAAAGTTGGTTTCCCAAGTTGGACGAAAATCAACTCTTGTGAGGCTTGACTTTGGATAGACCACCCTTCCATATTTGTGCTAAGAAGTAATTCACCTTTTAGGAGTTCCCTTTTTTGGATCTATTTTTGGTAAGGTGTAAGAGTTTAGGGAAGAGGGACCAATTAGAGGACTTTCCTTCTCCCCATGAGCCTTCTAGTGGCTTTTTAGTAGGAACTCTCCATGTTGGAGAGTTTGAACACCCACTCTCTAACTTAGAGACAAACTAGAGTTGGTGATCTTGGAAGAAGGAATTGGGCTAAAAGGAAGCTCTTCTACAACTATATTTCCTTAAGCTTAGATTTTAGGTTGTGGAATTGTTGCAACTCTCTCTCTCTTGTTGTTTATATGTTCTTGCAAAAAATGGATGTTACTTGTGTTTATGGGCTTATTGGAGCCATGATCTTGTTGTTATTATTATGTTTGATGTTGTTGAAATGTTTTTATTTTGTTTTTCTTTGTATATGTTGTATAAGGGAGTAACAAGGCTCACTCACCCTTGGGAGAGAAGAGTAGCCTTGGGGGTGGAGTTTTGACAGCCCTTGGTTTAGAGTCTCTCCTCAAGGAGAAGAGGAAAAAAACATGGAGTATGGGCTCCATGAAGCCTCCCTTATTATTATTTCATTTGGGGGTCATAAGGGTATGTTTTTGTTCTTGATTGATAATGTGAAGGGAAGTGTTTGGGCAGCCATGTGAGGGCTTGCATATTAAATGATGAGTTTGGCCTTCTCCCTTGGGTACTTGGTCCACTTCACCCCATGTAGGAGCTTTGAGTGATCTATTGTGAAAGCCTATGGGAATGGGAGTGTATTGTGAAAATCTTCATGTTTTCTCTTTTGTTATTGTTTTTTGAATCTTTCTCCCATCTTTGTTTGGTTCCCCAAGCTCGGGGGTGGCCTCATAAGAGGTCTAGGTTAGGTGGAGAGAAGCCCATGGTTTCTAGTTTTCCCTTATTTTGTTCTTGTTTGCAGATTTGTGAAGATTGGAGTTACATTGAAGTTTTGAGTGAACATGGAAGAAAATGAAAATATATTAGTTTATGTACATCACATCATGATTTTGTAAAGGCCATGAGGCATATGTTAGCATTGTATCTGGAGAAAGAAAGATATTGTAAAAAGACATGTGGCTGATTTAAGCATTTCTTGAAAGCATATTGTAAGAAAATGTTAGTGTTGGCAACCCATGTCTTTTTGTATTAGTCTCTTGATTAAATAAAAGTTCTTTTAATGCTAAGATAGATATTGTGTAAATCTGGTTATTTTAAGTTTCATTTTTGTTACAAAAAAAGAAGTTGTGCAAGACCACTAGTTAGTTAATCCTCAGATTGTTTTATTAGTGTGGAAGTTTTACTGCTGCATTAAGAGGAAAATAGGAGTTTAACAATATTGATATAAATGCATTTATAAATCTATCATTTGTTCATGTCTTAACTGCTATATTTATGCTTATATATATGAACCAGACAGGTTCCTCTTTGAAATATGCATTTCCACTCTTTATACTAAACAAAAAGAAAATTTATCGGCATAGTCTCATTATTCAAAATCATTTATGTGTATATATACATACATATATATGTATATATGTAGATAAATACATATTAGAAATCTGTAGTTCATCTCTTAAAAAAAAAGTGGAAAACTAGAATATATAATGATGAATAAAACATATATATATATA
>MU226129.1:1178942-1197440 GCA_018584345.1 Thuja plicata
TATATGAAGGGAGGGAGGCGCGACACTCCCCCCCCCATGGTGGTGCAACCACCATGGCCGCCACCACAGGAAGCGACAGTAGCTGCCGACTGTGGTGGGTGCCATGGGGGCGACACCACCACGGGGGCTACGGGGGAGGGGGGCATGACCCCTCATCCCAAACCCCGCATGACACACCCAATAAAAAATGCGGCCGCCACTAATAATTTTCACAGTCGGCCGCCATGAGGTTAAAGGCAAGAAATGTTAACAAAAAAACAAATATAACAATATATATATTTAAGTATATATATATACTTACAAAAATGTAAGTGTATATATATATACTTAAATACATATACATGGATTCCTCCCTCCATTCATTGTTGAGCAGACCTGCAATAAAAAAAAAAAAAGGGGGTTTGAAAGAGGAAAAATAAAGAATGGAGTAGAGGCAAAAGAGATGTGTTTTTAGTCATCTCCAATTTGGACCCTAACCCTAATTTCAAATTAGGGTTAGGATTTCAAATTGAGAGGGATAAAAAGAAAGGGGAACATTATCTTTTAAGTTATTATTTTTATTTTTTTTCCTCTTAGTCTTTAAGTATCTTTTAATGGGAAGTTTACATCCCATTATTTCGTTTACTATTAGGTATCTTAATTAAGTTATTGAATATATATATTTTTTATGGTTTGAAAGGATGAATTAGGAAAATGAATAAAGGATATATATATATATATATATATACATATACATATACATATACATATACATATACATATAAAGGAGGGGAAATATAATGAATTAATTTAATTTCTCTTTAACAATAGGATAATAAATCAGTGAATTTATGGGATTGAATTGTGGTAAATTATTTAATGTAATTAATTACTAGTGAGGTTTAGTAAAGTAATTATTGATGGATCTATTGAACAATTGTAGTTTCGATAGTAAATTATTATTTTTAATCTTTTAACTGGTTTATCTAGTCTTAACATTTAAGTTAGAAGATTTTCTATGAAATCCAATTTTAACATAACCATTAATTTAACGATAACTTAATAATTTTATTAGGGGAAATTATAGTGGGGAGAATCTAATGTAAATTTTTAAATTAAATTTAAGGACTTATAATGTTATTTTTATGTGGCCAATATATGTGGCCAGTATATTGGCCATTATAAAAATAATATTATGAAAGTGCCTTACCCTTGGGTGTTTTTAAAACACAGTATCTTTAAGCTATCAACCTACCAGATTTTCTGAACGTACCTGGAAACTAAGTATAGGGAGCCTCTCTCTCCACATCATCAAACTCTATTAAAATATAAAGGCAATGACAGACAAATTCATATAACCTCACCTTGCTTAGTCTTTGAATGTTAGCCTAAATTTAAACTCTAGGGAAATCTATAATTTATTGACACCTTGTGTAACTTTAACTTCAGAAGATGACCTTGGGTTAAGGGAGGTTGACATTTAGTCATGATTTCCCTTAGACCCTCTTGACTTTAATTCTACTTTCAAAAAAAAAGTTGCTACATTTTTGGGCGTGAAATGTTTGGGCATGACATGAGATCCATTCCTTAGATGAATGTTTCACTTGATGCTACTATTGGTAAGCTAGTTGTATTTGAGATTAATGATTTTGACAATAGTCTACCTGATACATCTAAGATTGAGTCTGTATTTAGGTCATCTTTGAATATTGGATGTTCTAAGGACTCTAGAACTAGTGATGGATATGTGAGCAGTGTTAGTGAGAATCTTACAGCCGTTAGAGTGGTTTGGAAGAGTTATATGATGCAGATGAAGAGAACAAGAGAGAGTTTAAAGATTTCCTGTGTAGAAGGCTACAAAGAGGAAAAGGTAGATATCTAGATAAGTTACCCTTGAAATGTTTTAATTGGTCATATTGCATCTAACCGCCTTGATAAATATAATGAGGAGAAGAAAGATAACAAAGATAAGGAAAAAAGAGAGAATGGATTCAGAATATTCAAAGACTACAAAAACAAAGGTATGAAGTATTTTCATATTGCTAATAAAGAACTAAGTGATGATGACTCATATGAAAATGATGGTGAAGAAGTTGTGTATGTTTCTATTAAAGATGATTCTGATGGAGAAAACAAATAAGAACCAAGAGCCCTAATATCACAAGTAAGTAAGAACGAAACATGGATTATAGAGAGTGGTTGTTCACATCACATGACTAGGAAAGGTTCTATAATTCTATTGAATAACACAAGATGTGATGATGTTTATTGGGTTGAAGTCTTAAAGTATAATCTATTGAGTGTTGTGCACCCTTAAATACCACAGGTCACCGACTGTAATTTAAACATGGAAAGGTGAAAGTTTTTGATAAGGAGAGTCTAATTGCTACTGGAGAATGATCTAACAATAATTTATTCTATCTTGATACTTCTATAAAGAGTTGTCTGTTTGCTAAAGTTGAAGATGTCTTGTTATGACACAAAAGGATTTGTCATGTTAATTTTTACAACCTAATCAAAGTGAGTAAAAAGAATAGAGTCAGAGGACTACTGAGATTACAGAAACCTGAAAATGTTATGTGCATATAATGTCAAATGAGTAAGATGACTAAATCTAGTTTTTCAAGCAAGACTTAAGTTACACAAGGAATTTTGGATTTAGTGCACTACTGATTTATGTGAACCCATGAGGACTCAAATTTATTATGGAGATAGACACACACACACACACACACACACACACACACACACACACACACACACACACACACATATGGATGATTATTCTAGAATGACGTCTGTAATGTTTTTAAAAGAAAAATATGATGCATTTAAAATGTTTAAATCGTACAAGGTTAGAGTTGAGAAAGAAACAAGAAGACAACTAAAATGTTTGAGATCTCACAGAGAATGTGATTTTACATCTGATGAGTTTACACTATTTTGTAATGAAAATGACTTTAATAGGCAGATGTCAGCACCGAGGACACCACAACAGAATGGTATTGCTAAGAGAAGAAACTTATATATTGTTGATTGTGCAAGGACACTGATGACTGAAAAATCTATTTCACAAAATTTTTGGAGAGAAGTAGTCAATATGTCTATTTACACATTGAACTGAGTACAAATGAAGAAAGGTACCAACATAACACCTTATGAAATCTGGTATGAACACAAACCTAATGTGAGTTATTTCAAAGTTTTTGGTAGTAGATGTTATGTATTGAAAGATTCTAGAGAAGGAAAGTTTGATTATAAAGGGGTTGAAGGGATATTTTAGGATATTCTACAAGGATTAAATCCTATAAGTGTTTGAATAAAGTTACTAACAAAATGGAAGAAAGTGCAAGTGTGAGAATCGACGAGTTTGTAAAAAAGAATGATGAAGAAAGTAAAAATGAACTTGAAGATTATGAGAAGTTTGTATATGTACAAATTGATATTCCTGGAACCTTACCAAGAGAACCTATTGAGGAGGAAGCTAAACAAAGAGCTCAACAACCAAGTGATGAGGATGAAGCACCGAGACCCACCCAGCCTATTTTAGAAAAATATGTGAGAAGGAACCACTCCCCAAGCAAGATTATTGGAAATAAAGATGTTGGAGTGATGAAAAGAAGCAAGGTAAGAGATAATACATTTTTGATATCTACATTTGAGCCAAAGAAAGTTAAAGATGCACTAGATAATGAAGATTGGATGAAAGTGATGAAAGAAGAGTTTGATCAGATTGAAAAGAACAATACATGGACTTTAGTACCCAG
This sequence comes from Thuja plicata, assembly GCA_018584345.1. Taxonomy (NCBI): domain Eukaryota; kingdom Viridiplantae; phylum Streptophyta; class Pinopsida; order Cupressales; family Cupressaceae; genus Thuja; species Thuja plicata. The sequence goes on from MU226129.1 coordinate 1,182,689, forward strand.
GCCAAAGGATAAAAGTGTTATTGGTACTAAATGGATTTTTAGAAATAAGCTCAATGAGAATGGAGAATTTATTAGAAACAAAGCAAGATTAGTTTGCAAAGTTTATGCACAAGAACAAGGTATTGATTATTGAGAGACTTTTGCACCTATTGCTAGATTGGAAGGAGTTAGAATACTTCCAGCTTATGCGGCTTACAAAAGATTAAAAGTTTATCAAATGGATTTCATGTCTGCATCTCTAAATGAGATACTTAAAGAAGAAGTTTACATTGAGTGGTCTGAAGGATTCATTGAGAGCACAAATAAGAACAAGGTATACAAATTACACAAATCTCTTTATGGTTTGAAACAAGCACTCCGAGCATGGTATAAAATATTTCACTCTTATATAATCAAAATAGGATTTCAAAGAACAAGTGATAATAGTAATATTTATTTGAAGTGTGACAGTGACAACAAGGTTTTAATTGCTGAAATTTTTATTGATGATATTATTTTTGGAGGTAATAACACCTTATGTAAGACATTTGCTGATGAAATGAGAAAAGAGTTTGAAATGTCAATTATTGGAGAGATTAATTTCTTTCTAGGTCTACAGATACAAAAAGTTGTAGAAGGGATCTATATTACCCAAGCTAATTATATCAAAGAGATCCTCAAAACTTTTGGTATGAAAGATTCCAATCCTGTTGGAACACCGATGTTCACAGGATGTAAATTGTCAAAAGAAGATGAGACGCAAGAGGTTGATGATACTCTTTACTAATCTATGATTGGTAAATTGCAATATGCAGTTCACAATAGACCTGATATAGCACACACAGTTGGGATTGTTGCAAGATTTTCTTCTAATCCTAAGGAAACACATATGTCTTCAGTTAAGAGAATTTTTAGATATCTAAAAGGAACAGAAGATTTTGGTTTATTGTACAAGAATGGAGGCAATTTTGATCTGCAAGTCTACACTGATGTAGATTGGGCTAGAAATATTAATGATAGTGAAATTAATAGTGGAGGAGCATTATTTATAGGTGAAAAATTGGTCACAAGGCTAAGCAAGAAGCATAGTTGCATTTCACAGTCTACTGCCAAGGAAAAATATGTTGTTGTTTCCATGAATTGTGCAAACATTGTTTGGATCAAACAACTACTTGAATGTATGCAAGAGATTATCTCAGATCCTGTAACTTTTTTTTGTGACAACACAAGTGCTATCAACATATAAAATAACTCAGTTATGCATTCAAAGACCAAGCACATTTCTATCAAGTATCACTACTTGAGAGAACAAGTTCAAGAGAAAAATTTGGTATTAGAGTATGTGAATTCAAAGGAACAATTGGATGATATCTTTACAAAGCCACTACCAAAATGTGCTTTTGAGTATCTTAGAGGTAAATTAGGGGTACTTCCTCTATCCAACATACACTAAGAGCATGAGGCACACTGCATCTCTTCTATACTTTATTAGAATATCTATTCATGAATTGATGTTAGTATGACACACTTTAGGTGATTCCTAAAGTTGGATGGATATTTTTGTATGCAATGAATATTTGTACATGTAAGGTATAATCCACTACTAAAAAAAGTTTTCAAGAGTATGAATTTTTTGGCATTGTTGTCAAAGAGGGAGAGAATGAATTGATGACATTTATCCATAAGGGAGATATTGAGGAAAGATGAAGAGAATGAATGGCTACTATTTAATCATGAAGTAGAATCAAAATGTATGCTACAGTATCATAAGATTTATCCAAGAGGGAGAACAATTTGATGATTAGAAAGCAAGGATTGAATCAGGAATAGAACTAACAACTCAGAGGGAGTAATGACAGAGGTTGACAGTATTGAGATTTACCATCATCAATTTCTATAGTAATACTATAGTGTCTCCATCAATGCAAAGAGGGATATTTTAAATCAATTGATGGAGATGATGAAGACTGAGTGATAATAGGTATACATGTTTGTAGAAATGGTTAGATCAGTTGTTATTTTTTCATTGATGTCAAGCAAGTGATTATTGATTTATATTGAGTTACCATATCATAAGGAGGAGAAGTTAAATGGGTGACAAATACAAATTAGACAATGATGAAGTAATGTTGATATAGTTGTTTTCTACTATATATTTGATTTTATCAAGTCAGTACATTTGATTGATTAAGTCAGAGAATGTAAAGATTTATGTTATGAATAGAAAGTGTTAGTCTACCAATCTAGACAGAGTTAGTCAATATAGAGTTGTGTTAGTCAATTTCAGTTATCGAGCACTTAGGATGAGTTAGGCACCAATAAATTAATGAAGATAGCGAGTTTCAAGGCAAGTTACCGAGTATATGATATTGAATGAGAATGATGATAAGATCAAATTTGATACAAAGATATGATGATATAGATATTGATAAGGATGAAGGAAGTTTTTTATATCTACGAGAAAGAAAATTAAATGAGAAGATCTAAGGTGAAGACAAAGTGGTTAAACCTGATTATTAGAGTTCCAAGAAAAAAGTTCAAGTTACGAGGTAAAAGTTAAACGGTTTACCAGCTGAGATTTGTGAAGAAGATGATCGAACGACTGAGAGAAAATTATGGAAAACCTAAGCATGGAGATTAAGAGGAATTTTTTTTTATATAAAGGATGAGAACTATTGAGAGAAAAGATATTGGCGAGGTGAATTGGGAAGTAGAAGAAGCTGTAGAACAAAAGTTACCAAGTATAGAGAAGAAAAGTAGAAAGAGAAGAATCTACAGTCTAGAGCAGAGACAAATGGAGTATGTGATGCCAGTATTCATGTGAGCACAAAGGATCTGACACATGAAAAGGTGGTTGCTATATTTACAGATCCAAGTTTTATTTTTTCAAATTAGTATTTGTAATAGAGAAAATATCTTAACCGAGTGGATTTAACAGTCCTATTTATAAATCCTAGAAGTAGGTATCATTCCAAAAGAGTGTTTAAAGAAATCTAACAAGGAGAATACTAAAATGGTGAATATATTAATAGATTTAAGGTAAATACCTTAATACGGTCACATCTAGAAAATGTGTTTGTAATCTTTAACAAGATAAGTTCTTAACCAAGCGTACTTCAGAAGGGTACATTTTTATTATGGGTTACAATTCCCACAGGGGTTTTTCCCTTATTGGGTTTCCTTGTTAAATATGGTGTTAAATGAGTTTGAATGATTTATTTACATATTATGAGATGTATGGTTGTTTAATTTATTAATTTATTTAGTGAGTCGGTCATTACTATATTCAGTTCTACCGAGTGAATCAATGAGCTAAGTTTTAAGTATTAAATTTTGATTTTGTCTAGTTCACCCCCCCTCTCAGTGGACCAAAACAACCTTCTCCATTTCCTCCTACATCATCTCTTTTCTCCCTTCTTCTTTTTTCATAGCCATTTTATCTAATCCATGAGAAAAGGGAAGCTCATAGCTAGATGAATCTATAGCTTTCTTCAAAACCACTTTATTTTCTTCCTCTTTCTCCGCAACCATTTTATATTTTCCATGAGCAAGGGAAAGCTCGTAGCTAGATGGATCTACAAATTTATTAAAAACCAACCACTTAGTCCTTTCCTCTTGGGAAGAGACTTGCATCATAAGTAAGTGCACTTGTTACGTCTTTAGGACATAAGCTTTTTTCTGCAACATGTGAGGTTGATAATCAAGATATTCTAGCCAATGATGATACTCTTGATCCTCCTTTATAGCTTTCAGCTTTAACTGAAGATTTTAAAAAAATTATTGACATCTAATATCTTCTTGGCTCCCCACAATCTAGTTGTGGGCATGAGGGTAAGCATGCTTATAGGGGTTAATAATAACCTCTTATGTTTGGTACACATATGTGTGGGAATATGGGTAGTAGGCGTAAGAGTTTTTCTCATAACTAGGTGTAGCAATGGTATATGGAGAAAAAATACTAGCACTCCTAACCTAATATTGTTGGTAGGAAGGTAGAATGCATAGAGTTTCATGAAAAGAAGGGGGAAAATATTGCTAGCCATAATTTCCTTCCATTTTAACTCATAGGGTAAGGAGAAGGATTTTCAAGGGAAAAAGGCATGTAAGAATGGGAACTTTATTCATACCATCATAAACTAGCCCAAAAATGGCTATAGAGTCATCTAGTTCTTAGGAACTGGCTCTTGAAGGATAAAAATAATGAAGAAGGGACCTCTTCTGTAGTTGTGAAAACTTTGACCCACCAGGCATGCTAGAAAATTGTTGATCCCTAATTAGGTTCCTACTTGAGGTAGGGCAGTCCAGAAGCTTCATAAGGGTGGGAAAAATTATGCCCTATGAACAACCTCTAGGATTTTATAGAAGCTGAATCTTCATGCTTGGTGAAAATAAAAGGGAAGAAAAACTAACCTTACTGAGGTAAAACGCCAAGCCTTTGGAACACTTAAAACTCAAAATGCATAGGCTATTTCAAGAAATGAAATATCAAGACAACTTTGTGACATATAGACCTAGGAATAGTTGCACAAATACATTAGCATAATAAATAAAAGACATAGAGTGAATCATGCAATACATTCACCCGAATGGATAATCCATTTAGCAAACCTTAAACACAGTGTAACATGCATTAAATTATAACAAGAAGAAACAACTAGTTTTTCAGATGATTTTAATTTTAAATAGAACTTAAAAGGGAATTTATACTAGCATGCTAATTTTTTTTACAAGTAATAAAAAAAAAACAAGACATGTTCATAGTGTATTGAAGTTTTATAACATAATTAACATCATATAAAGTAATGTAAAGAAATATTCTTACTTTAAACATTAGCATTAGTATCTATTTGCCTCTCTTTGGTTCCAATCTACCTCATAGGGGGAAAAGACATCACCAGGGAATTTATCCACGCAACCATGGATTGTTACCAATCTCCCTTGCTCACTTCTTACCAAAGTGAGCCCAACCCTTCGCAAGTGATGGAGCATGGTTATGTCAAGTCATGCTAGAACTGGTGCAAGAGCCTACAACCATAGTCAGTCACACCCTATAACTATTGCTATCTTGGTATAACTACTGCTATCTTGGTTTAACTACTGACTAAGACTATATCAAGGATCTTAAGAACTAACAAGCACTAGCACGTGGTTAGTGCTTTTCTGTTCTTAATCTCGTGGATATAGTCTTAGTCAGGAGTTATACCAAGATACCAGTAGATATAGGGTGTGATCGACTATGGTTGTATAGTCTTGCACCATTTCCAACATGAATTGAGATAACCATGTTCCATCCCTGGTGGAGGGTTGGGCCCACTTTGGTAAGAAGTGAGAAAGGGGGATTGGTAACAATCCATGGTTTGGTGGATAAATGCCCTGATGATATCTTTTCCCCCCTATGACGTAGATCAGAACCAAAGAGAGGAAAATGGATACCAAATGATAATGTTTAAAGTAAGAATATTTCTTTTCAGTACTTTATATGATGTTAATTATGTTGTGGAAATTGAATACTCTATTAATGTATCTTGGATTTTGTTGATTACTTGTAAAATTTTTTTTTTAGCACGCTAGTGTAATTTTCCTTTAAAGTTGCCCTGATGATATATTTCCCCCCTATGATGTAGATCAGAACCAAAGAGAGGAAAATGGATACCAAATGATAATGTTTAAAGTAAGAATATTTATTTTCAGTGCTTTATATGATGTTAATTATGTTGTGGAAACTGAATACTCTATTAATGTATCTTGGATTTTGTTGATTACTTGTAAAAAAATAAAATAGCATGCTAGTGTAATTTTCCTTTCAAGTTCTATTTAAAATTGATAACATATAAAAAAATAGCCATTTCTTAGTGCATGTTACATATGGTATTTGAGCTACCAGGTTCAACATTGGACTTGGGGATCGCTAATACTTAAACTTAAACAAAAGGGTAATCTAGGCATTTTGGTTCTTTCCAGTATGCCCATAATGATCCATACCAAACGGAACAGGGTTTGGGACCCACTTACCATTAAGATAGCCAACTCATTGTATAAGGATTATGACTAATCCAAGTGTGATTTCCCTATGGAAAATGAAACCTTAGCAACAACCTTAATCAGAATTAGGCAACAAAGGCACACTTGGAAACCCAAAATTAGGGCAAAAATCAAGGTAACCCTTTTAGCTAATCATAAACAAGGTTTTGAATAATACAAAAGCACAACCTCCTACGAATGTGAGAAAATCACAACCCCCTCCTATTACTAGTGAACCAGAGCACACTTCTATTACTACAACACCAGTTCCACCTACTTCTAGATGAGATCCTACCCTATGCTACAAACTCATCCCTTTTGATTATGAGGGTTAGGAGGAGCCCATTATGGGCAGTGAAGGCAGTGAGGATTTAGAGGGAAGACCTAGATAGGTTATCCATGTATATATGTATAAAGAAGAGAGAAAATAATTTTGGATTTGTTGTGTAATCTCATTGTAAGAAAAACCAATTATGAACGAATAAAACAAATACAATTTTGTTGTGTGTACATTTTTATGGCTACTTCTTGAATGTTACCTTATTGCAATTACTTTTAATTTTATGACATATACTAGAATAGGAATTGAATAAAATTTCTTTTCTAGGTATTTAGTTAAATGGAAAACACACAAAGTGAAGATCAGTCTGAGGTCCCTAGATCTCCAACTAGAAAATTGGACCAACTCTTATAGTTGATGCAAAAAACCCAAAATCATATAGGAAGTCTTCAGCTAAAAATTAGAGTTATGGACGAGTCTGAGAGTAGAAGGAATGAATTCTAGTCTAGAACTAGGGAAAACATATATGAGAAATCTAGTGCAAAAAGGGAGGAACAATTCCATAATGAAATACAAAACTCTGAGAGAAACCCTAGGATAGATATCATACCCGAGGATATGAAGAATGTAAAACCTCCTCAGTTTGATGTGATTGTTCTTGGATATGTCTCCAAAGTATGGCTGAGAGGAATGGAAAAGTAATTTACCATTAGAGTTTATTCAGAAACTCAGAAGGCCATATGGGGTTCCTAGTAGCTGACAGGACAAGTGACTAGCTAGTGGGAAAGTAAGATGACTAAACTCAAACTTAAACCATCTAGGGTCACATGGAATAAGTTTTTAGAATTGTTATAGCATAGATGGCTAGTGAAAATATTTTATGAACATAAATTAATAGATTTTTAGGACCTCAGATAGGGAAAGCTTACAATAAATGAATATACATAAAATTTCACCTGACTACTGAAATATATTCCCCAACTGCAAGCTGATAGTAAATTTTGTCTGAGAAAATACATAATGAGACTGAACAACAAAATAAGAGGACTTGTAGATGTCCTAGCTCCTACAAACATCACAAAATCCTATGAGAAGACTTTCTAACAAGAATCAAAGATTAAAAAGTATGATTCCATTTAGGAAAAGAGTCAGGAAAAATAGAAATGGAACCAATATTCCCAAACATTCAAAAGGAAAGCTAAAAGAGAAGAAATTACCTCCAAGGGGGATAAGAAATATAAAGGGAGTCAACAGGATTCCCAAGGAGATAAGAATGGAGCCTCTAATAGAAAAAAGGGGCAAAAAAATAAAAAGGAAAGGTATCTAAAAAAAGAGGACCACTGGGAGATGTAGGGATAACTTTAGTGGCGAATATTTTCCAAGGATGAATATTTCATGTTTGCAACCTGGAAATTGGTGAATATATTGTACCGACTGGGGATGGCCAGATCACCCTAAATTTATAAATTTTTGGTCAAATGAAATTCAATTTTCCATCATTTTTATTAATTAACTTCATCTATTTTATGGATTTCACCAATAGAATCTATGTTTTCCAAATGATTTATTTAATATTTTTTGCCTAAAATTTTGGAACTGTGTCTTAATTGATATCCATATTTGCTAATATATGGTCAATATTTAAGGTTAGGGAATGTGTTAAGTTGACATGTGCCTCTATTCCAAGAACTTTCTATGTAAATTTTCTTCCTTTAAAACTTTGGCCCGAAATGGATTTGACAATGGATACACATCTCTATTCTGGTCATTTTCTATGGAACTTTGTGTCCTTTAAAAGTTTACCCTAAAATAGAATTTATACCATTGATGTAGGATCATCCAATGGTTATGAAATATATGGTTAGTATATGTTAGATGATGGAAAATTAACTCAAGATGCCATAATAAAATAATAAAAATAATTTTTGGCTTCATGGGGCGCTGCCCCTTAATCACGTCTTGTGGAAGTTTCCCCCAAATCCCCATTGAATAATTTGGGGATAAATTGTACCAATAAAAGTGAATAAAATTTAACCTTCGATTCTGATAATTGATTAGGCTCCATTTAACAATAATGATGAAAAGATGATTGCTAGGTATGTGTGTCTATGCCCATGGCCATGATTTTCTTCAATAATGAAAGATTCGCTAGGATTTTATAGTATTTTCATACGATTGAAAACAAATTGCCAATGCAATCTAATATTTTTTCCTTTTAAATTAAAATTTTTTGCCAACAATATTTATTATTTTCCCCCAAAATAATGTAGGATTCACTAGGATTTTACACCTTTTCCTGGGAGGGTTTTTCTTAAATTTATACTTGACGGGATGCTTCACATGTGGTGGACATCACTATGCAAATTAGTGCCCCACCAAGATACATGGTGGACATACAAAAAGAAATCCCCTTCCCAATCAGAAAACAACCTTTCAACAAAGAATCCACGTAGTAGTGGATAACAGACAAGTATTTTTCTAGATCACTCCCATCAAGGTGTAAGGTATGTTGTATAGAAACATTGTACCAATTTTGATAGAAAGAAGAGCTACAAAAAAAAAATTTCACCCAAAATTCTTAGTATGTTTCCTTAGAGCACATGATATATAGCTGAGGCCTGGATTGTTGAATATGCAAACCGATTGAGAGCTCGGGTAGAGCAGTACCTCTTTGAGGATAAGGTTGAACTTTTGAACTTTGTAACATAAGTCAATTTATATGTAGAACCCTTAGGATCCCACAACATCATTCTAGGAATGAAGTGACTTTGGAAACATCGAATTAAGGTTGATTATTTTAGTAAAATAGTGGTGTGTCTAGATGACATAGGAAATGTCATGTTCCTTCAAGGTATTAAGAGAGAGGTTAAATTGAGACCAACTTTTGCATCCCAGCTGAGATGCAATGAGAAGAAGGGGTGTTATATGTTTGTGGTCAAGATGGAGGAATTGGAAAATCCCAAGGAAATCAATGATTTTGTTGACTTTATTATTTACAATACCAAGAGTCATGGTGCAATAAGGATTGATAAGGAAGAAGAACAAAAAGATTCCTTCAAAGATAAATATCCTTATCTTCATGACTTCTGGGATATTTTTACTGAAGAATTACCACGACTACCCTCAAAATGAGTTTTTAATTCTCCATAGATCTCATACCAAGAGGCAAAACAATTTCTACAACACCTTACAGGATAAAAAATATAGATCTAGTAGAATTAAAAGCTCAGTTGCAAGAACTTCTTACCAAAGGATTAATTCATCCTAGTGAATCACCCTAGGGAGAACCTATCATATTTGTTAAGAAGAAAGATGGGACACTCTATCATAGAATTGACTACCAAATGTTAAACATGGTGACTGTTATCCAAATTTCCCCATCCTATCAAATTTGGCTACAAGTGGAGAAAATGTAGCTCCCACAAGGGTAGATCCCAACTTGTATGTTTCTATGTTCTGCCTGGTCTTAATCTTGTTCCTCTGCAATTTTATAAGTATTTGGTTTTCTCTTATCTGAGAAATAACCAAGTGAAAAAACCTTGAAGCCTCTTAGACCCTAGGTTCCTTGGTGTCTATTCTAATATTTCATTACCTTTTTTTCCACTTAAGGTTCATGTTATACACATATTTTAAAGTTGTCCAATGATCGCCTTTTTGTTCAATCATGCAGTCACGTTAAATTTATAATAATTGGTCATGCAGTCGCGTTGAAATTGTCATGAAGTCATTTAGCTCTGCGAGTAAGTAGGCGAATGGATTATAATATGGTCATGCAATCACAATGGTTTTCATAATGTTACCTTTGAGCTTGCGAGTGTGCGATCAAAGAAAAAGAGCTCATTGCTCACTCGACATGAATTTTTACTTCAATCCTTTGAGCTCGTGACTATACGATCAAAGGGAATTTTATCCTCATCGCTCACTCACTGAGCTGATCACTTAAATTTTTTGTTTTGTGAGTGTGCAAAGAGGTCTCTATTGCAATATGAAATGCTCATCACTCACTCGCCATGAAGTTACACTTCAAGTCTTTGAGCTCACGAGTGTGTGACCAAGGGACTTGTGCTTCATCGCTCACTAGCTCAAGTTTAGCAGTTAACAAGAAAAGTGCTGCAAGTGCACAAGAAAAAGGAGTTATGTAGTCGCTCACTCACACAGGTTAAAGACCAACTCAAAAAAGTTTTGTGAGTGTCTGATTAAAGAAAATGGATGTTGTCACTCACTCATGATGGACTGTTCACATAAAGCTTATTGTTTTGCGAGTGTGTGACCAAAGGAGTTGTGGTCCATTGCTCGATCGCTCATGTTTAGCATTTAATGATGAAAGTTATGCGAGTGCATGTGCAAAGGAAGTTGTATGTCATTTCTCACTCGCACAGGTTAAAGAACAAATCAAAAAGGTGCTGCGAGTATGTGACTGATCAAGAAAAGGCTTTGTCACTAACTCGCACAGGTTGAAACTTCAAACAACAAGGATCATCACTCACTCACCAAGGCTTAGCGGTTAGCAGAGTTTGGACTGCGAGTGAGCGATGCAGCTAGTGATATGTTCTTAGAAGGGGTTGTTGCTCACTCACGAGGACAAAATATTAAGTCATAAAAGTTGTGTGAGTGTGTGATAAAGATACAATTCAAACAACAACTAGTCATCACTCATTCACATAGGTTGAACATAAAAGGAAAAAAGTGTTGTGAGTAAGCGACTAGATAAAAGGAAGAAGCTTTGTCACTCATTCGCAAACAAATTTTTCAATGCCTAGTTGATGCTACGAGTGCAAAATGTGGTGCCACATAGCTTAATCAGATCTAATTTCAAAGACAGAGTAAAGATAAAGAAAAGGAGATCGACAAAAATGTTTTAAAGTTATTAAAGATTCAAATTTGTGCTGTTGATACAAACATTTGCACCACCTGTGACTGTTATTTTAAAATATTCAAATGTTCAGATCTGATTCTCAAATTTTGTGGCGGTGGTGTGATCTTTCAAGTTGTAAACAAAGAGATGGGTTGAGTCGACTTCTGTCATCACATTTATGGTGATGGGAGTGACTTTTAAGATATATATGATATTCTCATATATTTCTAAAATACATTTATGAGAAGAATTGATAGTTTTAGGGTTCTGAATTATTTATACAAATCTATTGTAACCCTAATTTCTAAGAATTGGATTGACTCCTGAGCCTGCGTGCTAGAGGAGCATGTAGATAAGTAGTTTTGAGAGCTTTTATAGCTCAGAGTTTTCCAGCTAGTGTAATATTTTCTGTGGCATCTTCTCTACCCTCAGGTTTTCACCTTGTTGTAATCTTTCATTGAATTCTAGATTTGGTATGAGCTTTCTGTGGAATTTTCTCTACCCTCAAGTGTTTCCTTGTCTGTACTTCTCTTACTGGATGTAATACAAAGATTTTATTAGAGCAATCTCAGGGTTCTAGAGCCTTCCTTTCTTTTAGCATCTTTGTGTACTACTGGGTTTGATTTAATATAGGTAATCTTGTGGATTTTGTTCATCCTTGGTTACTTTGTCTCATTCCCATGCCTATTTGCTAGAGTGAATGTCTTCTTGTAGGTCATAGTCTGTTTCTACTCCCTTAGGAAAGCTATTGTTTGTGAAATCTTCTCTTTCCTTGAATAGCCTATTTCTATTTCAGACCTCTCTATGAAATACTTATACAAGCCTATTCAAAAATATTGTGTTCTATTAGATCTGAGAATCTTCATGCTAATTTACTCACTATGTTATGTTTCATGTTACCTTCGGTGTATCACCTAGTAGGATAATTTTATTTCCAGTTATTTCCCTTTCAATCATTCATTCTATACCTTTTCCCTCAAGTTTAATTTTCATGTCAAAAGAGTAGATTAGGTGATTATCCAAGAAGAACCGACCTAGAACTGGGAGGCTTCACTTCAGTTAGCAAAGGTCCCACAACCTTGAAGTGATTCCCATGTTATACTATATTATCAAGACTATGAGAGCTTGAATAGGGTGCAAAATTTAGTGCATAACAATACCTGGCACACCCTGTGGGCACAGCAAAAGAAGTTCATATTAAAAACTAGGCTATCTTTGATATGTTGACTGCATAGAACTAACCTTAAGAGGTTTCTCTTCAAAGCATACCTAGTGACTCCATTGGTGTTAAGAATGAGAATACCCATTCCTAATAAAGCTTATGAGAAAAATAGATCTCTATTATGGCAAGACAATTTGCATTTGTACCCTTTAATCAAGGTAGTCCATTAAATTTTTCCCAACACCATGATGTGTGTCTAGTAGCACTAAAAAGTATACCTTCTGTCACAAGTGAAAGCCAAATAACATCTTGTGATCATATTAAAGATGTGGCTTCCATCTGTAGTATACATAATATCACCGAAGAAGATGTGGCCACGAAGTTGTTGGCAGTCTCCTTTAAGAGAAAAACCCTAGACTGATTTAGAACTATGGAAATTGGCTCCATTAATTCATGGAATAGAATTGGAGAACTCCTTAATAAATACTTTGAGGATAAATTAGACTCTTTATCTCTAGTAGAGAAACTCTGAATCATCAAGAGAGCTCCTCAAGAATAGATGACAGATTTTAATGGTAGATTTCTCAAGACATGGAATATAATTCTTGTTAATATAAGGCCTCCAACAAATTGTGCTTTCCTATATTTATTGAGAAGCTTGAATAGTGATATATCTGTCATGACTCAGTATTTGGGGGGTACTTCATTACCCCATAATTTTGATATAGTTGTTAAAGTAGAAAATTGTTTAATTTAGGCTGGTATGATAACCCCAAGGCCACCCATGCCTATATTCCCTATCATTCATCCCAATATGCCTCTGCAAATTCCCCCATTCAACCCCATACCCACTATTGTAACACCTCAAGCTAGACCAAGCAGTAAAGAGTTGAAAGTGATCCCTTCCCAAGAGTTGCAACAAATGAAGAGCTTACTGTAGTCAATAAACAATGAGTTGGTTAATATGAGAAGACAAATCAAGGTCTCAACCAATAGTACCAAGCTCAAGGACAATCCTATCAACAAAGAAGACCACCATATCAAGAAGATTATCAATATCAAAGAAAAAATTTGATAAAGAGGTCATTTCATCCCTACAATCCAGTCAGGAGGATGGTTGGTGCAGAGCACCCTAGGGTTTAGCCAAAACCCTAGCCCCAACATTTTTGAACAAGTTTTGAAAAAGTTCTTTCAACGAGCAAGTCATGTTTTGATTAGCCGCTCAGTCGCGCAGTAGCAGAGAGTAGCCAAAAGAATGCATCGCACACTCACGAGCTAGTTATGTTTTAAGTCTGATAGTGCGCGAGTGTGCGACGACGAACTAGTCGCTCAGTCGCAGAAGGCTAGCAAGAGAAGATAGTGCGCGACAGCGTGACGAGGAGCTCATCGCCCGATCGTGAGTCAATTCACAGTCAGAGAAAATACGGTGCGACAACGCGATGGGTGATCAGTCGCTCAGTTGCGAAGGCAAACAGTTCAGTTCTGGTGTGCGAGTGAGCGACAACCGATGCATCGTCAAGTCGCAAGGAAAAGATCAGCTCGGGGAAAAGCATGACAAGTGCACGACGAGCAGGAATCGCTCAATCGCCAGGAAAAGAGTAGCTCGGGAAGAGAAGGTGCGAGTACGCAACGATGAGCTAATCGCTCAGTCGCGAAGAGAATGGCAGTTCGGGTCATAGTGCGGCGAGTGCGCAACTTGAGCTCATCGCTCAGTTGCAGGGACATAGCCAGCTCGAGTAGAAACACAGCGAGTGTGCGACTGATCGTATCGCTCAGTCGCCGAGATAAGGCCAGCTCGTCAGAAAGAGTAGCGATGCGTGACTGATTGTATCACTCAGTCGCCAATGAATTTCCAGCTCATCCAGAAGTGCAGCGAGTGTGCGACTAATGTGCATTGCACACTCGCAGAGCAAGGAGCAGTTAATGAAAAAGAAGTGTGGGTGCACGACATGAGCTTATCGCTCAGTCGCCAAGGAAAAGACAGAATGGATAAAGACTTTGCGAGAGCGCAACTTGAGCTCGTCGCTCAGTCGCGAGGGAAAAGCCAAGTTATGTAAAGTCATAGCGAGAGCGCGACGAGCAGGTCATCGCTCAGTCGCTGAGCAAAATGTAAAAGGTCAGTTTAGCTCGCGACTACGCGATGGAGAAACAGATCAGTCAAGTGGTCAGATATGTTGACGTGTCAGAAGGAGAAGACGTTGAAAATTATTAACCGCCAAACAGAGAAGGAATGACACGAAGAAAAGAAAGGTGACCAGAGTGTCAACCATGCAAAGAACTTAAAGACAGTTTGCAGAGAGCATGAAGAACAAAGAATAGCTGGAAAGATTAGCTCGACAGGTAACCACCAGGGTTACGAAATCAAGAAAAAGCCAGAGATAAGTAGAGAAGAAGAATCTGTGGAAAGGGTTCAGATAGAGAGACAGTTCAGAGAAGATCAGAGTTAGTTAGTTGC